>JAQIXH010000593.1:0-12207 GCA_034700145.1 Panagrolaimus detritophagus | reverse complement strand
TTTTATGACCGCTGCAAGTCTTCAAAAGAAAGCTACTAATATCGTTGGAGTTTATCGTTCAATTGGAAGCCTTGATGCTCTTGAAATTGCAGCCGAACTTTGTTTTATTTCTCCAACTATTATTGATATTAGTCTTGATTATTGTCCAAAAGAGGTTAGCATTTTGTTGATGTTTCTTAGGTGGTTATTTATTGATTTATAGATTCTCGAACGTATTGATCGTCTTCGTCAACTTATTGAGTCTTGGATAATTGCTGTACGAGAAGATACTGTTTTTCCGGATCTTGGCAAACTTTTATTTTCTGAAATTGATCGTATAATTCATATTGTTGGCTATCTTGCTTACTTTCTTGGTAAAAAGGTTGAAATTGCTGATGGTGGTGTTCAAAATGAATTCATGAAAGGTGTTATGTCAGCAGTAAATGAACTTACAGCGGATGTTCCTACTATTTTGGAGCAATGTAATGCTGAAAAGACAACTCGTGAAAAGATGAAAAAATTGGCAGCAACATTTGTTAAAGAAATATTGAAATATGCTCAAGAACCTGCTAATCAAGAATTTGTTTTTGAAGTTTGTCGAAGAGTTATTATTATAAAAGAACAAGTGATTAGTAAGTTTAAATGTAACATTTTGTCAATTAATTATTTATTTTTTACAGCTCTTAGTGAAGATCGTGCTGGAAGAATGATTGAAAAACTTGATGATTTAATTCTTAAAATGGAAGAATTTCCAACTATTATTAAACCAGAAACCATTGAAACAATCAAAAATGGATTATTGGTATGGAAGCAGCTTAGTCTTGTTGCCTCAAAACCTCCAAAACCTCGTGCTTAACCATCTTAATCTTTATATGTATTTGTCTAAATTATTTTTATATCTGTATTACTGTATTATGTTAGTTACGTATATTAGTATTATCATAAATTTTTTTATCAACAAAATTGTTTGAAGTTTGGGGGTTTTTTAATCTGTCTTAGTATCTTTATACAAAAATAATGTTGTAACTGTATTATTCAGATGAAATATTTAAATAAAATTTGTTCAACAATAAAAAATTAGAACGTTGTTTTTTTTATTACTCATAAGCTTTGTTCGTTTCGAAAGCATCATCGCGTGTGCGTTTTCTTTTTCTTCTCTCTTTATTTTTTGACCAAAGACAAACACGAGCAAAAAAAACTTGATTACATTTTTTCTTCCGTGTTTCAATCGTCATCAGCTAATTCAAATTTATTCTTCTTATTATTATTAACGATAAAACTTCTTTGTAAAGGATGAGCTTACTTGATGGAAATGAATTAATTCAAACAATTGCAAATAATATTTTAACTTTGAATCAAAATGGTAAATCTTTTTTTGTTTTGTTTATCTCTGCTTTCTTCCACATTTTATCGATTAATAAAAGCAATATGTTTTAGTTCAAAAATTGGAAGATGGGGTTAGCAAGTTGGATACGGCAGACCATGAACGGGTTAAAGAATTTCTTAATGATCTTATCCATGAATGTAGTGCATTATCAGCAAAAACAAATAATATGATGAAGCAGTTGAATGTTATGGCAAAATCAAATGTAAGAACTTTGACATTTTAAAGCTGATTTTGAATTTTTTTTATTATAGAGAGATTTTCGAATTCATAAAGAACGATTAATGAATGAATATTTTGCAATACTGAAACGTCTACAAGAAGCACAACGACAAGCAGTATCAAAAGAAAAGGAAAAAATCAAAAATGTTACGGTACAAGTGAGTCCCTTCTACGTTCAAAAACCTTATAAAATTACATTTTTTAGGATCATATGCTCTCAAATCAATCTCCACCAGAACATGATCAAGTTCGAATGCAAATGCAACAACAACATAGACAAAATTTGCTTGAATTACGTGAACGTCAACAGGTAAAAATTATTTTTTTGTAACCTTTTTTTAACAAAATGTTTCTTTTAGGCATTAATCTCATTTGAATCTGATATTCAACAATTGAATGAAATATTTACAGATTTAGCACGAATCGTACATGAACAAGGAGAAATGGTTGATTCAATTGAAGCCAATGTTGAACATGCAACGATTTATGTTGATGAAGGTGCAACAAATGTTCGACAAGCACTTGATTATCAAACAAAAGCTCGTCAAAAGAAGGTTATTTTAAGTATATTTTGTATTGCCTTAATTGCAGTCTTATTACTCTTCTTTTATCTTTATGCTCGTTAAAGAAAGAAAAAAGCTTTAATTGGCATTTTTTTCAACCTGTGGCAATCATTATCTTCTTTTTTGTGCATGCGTGTTTTTATATTCTTTTTTCTGTGTTTAAATCGGTTATATCTGTGTTTATTTTGTTAGAACATTTATTTCTTTATATTTTCGCTGTATATTTATACAAATTCCTTTTTTATACACGATTTCACTTGTACGAAAATTATTTTAAAAAAAAATAAAGTCATAATTTAGTTTTTGCTTCAGTGAACTTTTTCAAACTATATAAGTCGTTTCCTTAAAAGCTTTTCATTCAGTTTTGCATTTATGGAAACTCGGTTGACTTTGTGCAATATTCTTGCCCGTTCAATTGTTAAAGATCTTTTACATCAAATACTTTTACGTGATCAATTTCATTCAAAAAGTATTGCTAATACTTCATCTTCTGAAGAAGAAGCTTCACTATCTTCAAGGAGTTCATTAACTATTATTTCTTCCTCAACTTCTTCGGATTCTTTTTTTAATCCACCAGATCCTGATTTACCAGGATATGATAGAGTATTCATTTCACGAGCAAGTAATCAAAGTCGTCGTCGTCGACAACCAATTTTTCGAAGTACAACTTCCCTCTATGGTTATGGTTCTCCTCCGCCAGCAACGAGAAAGTTATGCTCTGATATTCAAAGAGTTACATATCGAAGAAATGCCGTTGTAAATCAACTTCAAAAAACTGTAACCTTTCCAGAAGCAATTAAATGGCCGCAAGCAAAATTTTTTACTCCTGAAATAGGTCGACAAAAAATTATTGAATTTATTGAAAAAGTACTGTACTTTTTTTGATTTCATTTTTAAAAATCTCTATTTTTTTAGAATTGGAATTATAGTCCATTATTGAATTATTTTGTTGAATATATTGGATATACGGGATATTCACAATCTCGAAGATTTAAATATTGTGCAAATTGGAAATCACCTTCCGGAAAAATTTCACAAGCGTTTTTTAATATCGATGCAACAAAAAATAATTCTGAGCGAAATGTTACCGTAACTTTTACATTTGGAGATGGAAAAATTGTTCATAAGTAAGTTTTTTGGAGTATAGTAAACGTTTTTTCAAATGTACAATATTTTTAGACCCCATACATCGAATTTTGCAGCTCGATGGTTGCGCGATCTTGAAAAAGACATTTAAAAAAATAAAAGATATTTTATTGTAATAAATTTTTTTAAACAAAAAATGCAAAATCAACAATAACCGAGAAATACTGTAAAAAATTTGTTAAAACGTAACACAAAAAACAACAAGCCTTATTTTTTATGGATTAATGACAGGCAACTTTTCAAAATTATCAAATAATTTTTTTCGGAGATCTGGATTATTATTCATATGAGGTATATTTGATGTAAGAGATAAAAGAGGACCAATTATTCCAAAGGCACTATCCAACATAAGATCAGTAAATCCACATAAAGTTCCATCATCTGCAACATGCTGATTTGAAGCCATCATAGATTTTGTTAAAATTGCTGTTGCACGAAATGATTGCTCTGCAATTCGTGAAACTGCAGCAAAATCTGAATTTGTTGGGACAAATTGTCGATCTGGTGATGGTTCAGTTCTTTTTCGATCTGGTCTCCACCAATGTGATCGAAGTTCCAATTGTGATGGTGTATATGTCATTTGTTCATCAGTTAATGGTGAAAGAGCTAAAATAAAAACAATTTTATTAACAATTATTTTTAAAAAAACATACGTCTTTGAATAACTCCAATCTTCTTCTTTTTTCGTTGTTTAGCTTTCAATTCTTCTGCAATTCTTTCTTCTTCTGGAGTCTAAAAAAATAAAATAAAAATACAGTATATTTTTTAAAAAAGTCGTCTTACATCATCTGGTGGTGGAATCATTTGAACTAATTTGCCATCTTCAGTATGCCCTTGAACTTTCAAAACTAAATCCTTCCATCGACCTTTCTTTCCCAAATCTTTTGGAATTTCTTCATTACTTCGAACCCATCCATACCATTTTCGGCATCTTTTATCAACACATCTCCAACGATGTTTATTTCCACCGCACATTTGAGGACGAACATGTCCATTACAAAAAATGCATAATCGAACACCATTTGATTGAACGGGTGGAGTTTTTTCAACTTTGCTAAAAAAATGATACCGTAATAATTAAAAATAAAATTGAATAAACATACTATGATCTTGGACGTCCTAATTTCTTTATCCCACCATTTTCAACACCTTCAACATTTTCAGCTGCAGCTTTACTCTTTTTCTTTGTTTTCTTTGGTGGTTTATGACTGAAAACACTGGGTTCCATTTTAACTGTGTTATTTCCATTATCAAAAAAGCTTTCAAGATCATCATATTCTGTTTTGATTTCTTGATTAACATTGCATGCACTATTAAGGCATCTAAAAAAATCATATAATGTTAATAATAAAAGTATTTAACTCACTTCCATGTATAATCCATAAATCTTTGATTCATACCACATTTTGGACAACTTCGATTTTGATTTGGCATTGGTGCAATATTTTCTGGTGTCTAAAATAAAAAAAAAGATAAATTACTTTTTAAAAAATGTCTTACTTGAGGCCGATCGCTCTCTTCACTAGGTAATTGATCAATAGCATGATAAAAATCTGATGGATTTAAAATTGAACCAGCTGATTCAAAAATATCCATAATACCATTTCCATCAGCAAATGGAACTCTAAAAAATATTCAATAAAATAACTTTAAAAAGAAAACACCTACTTTAAATCAGTTCCATTATGAGATGATGTCGAAAAATTTCTTTCTCTTGTACCACTTAAAATATCATCCAAAATTTTTGATGTTGTTCTTCGACGACGTCGAGTATGATGGAATCCATTTGAAGCATCACTATCAAAATTATCCAATAAATTTCCCAAATCACCTGTCAATAATGTACTTGCCTAAAATTTATTTTTAATACTGTAATTGCTTTTAAATTACAAACTTACATTATAAATATCAAAATCACCAAAATCTCCTGCAGTAATACTGGTGGTTCTTTTTTGTGCCATAAGATTATTTAAATTTGCTAAAAAAATTTGCATAAGATAAATATTTCTTTCCCATGAAATTTCCGAAAAAATGATTCGAAAAAAAGAAAGTTGCGTTAAGAAAAAAAATACTTACACTTTGTGTTACCAAAAATTGATCCAGTACTATCTGTTCGTTGACGATCCAAGAAATCAAAGTTCAAAGAATTACTGTTTTGTCGTTTTCGTAATGAATTAACTCCAAAAGGCACAAAATCTCTATCAGAATATCTTGCACTTGGTTTTCTTATTCGACCAAATGATGATGAATTATTATTATTTATTGGTGCAGCACCAGCACCACCTTCCGAAGCATTTGGCGCACCGCTTTCACCATTATTTGATTGTTGTTCATCGCCTTCTGGTGGTAAACCTGCTTCTTGCTTTATTTCTTGAATTGCACAACAAAATTCGGCTTTTCGATTTTGTGTTTTTTCATATAAATGTCGATTTTCTAAATAATCACAAACATCCGCAGCTTTTACAAATGCCTAAAATAATTTTTTCCATATAATAACTATAACTTCCATTACAATCTTACAGTTTCTCGTGTTCCAAAAAATAATACGCAATATTTATTTCCTGTTGCTTGAATAATCTAAAAATTTTTGTTTTTATCCTAAAATCGTTTTACAATGTGTTTGAAACTAACTTTAGCCGGCCAATTTGGATACCTAAAAATGAATAAGATTAAATAATGAAATACAATGCAAAAATAATTTACTGACCCGCGGATTTTAGCCCATACAAGAGAGCCTACTTCATACGGTTTATTATCCGCCATTTAAAAAAATTACGCTTTTAAGCTTATGCCAGTTTACCTAAAAAAGTATATGAATAATTAATAGGTACATAATATCGTATTTACAAAATTAAAACGTATTAAATCCCGTTAAAGCGCGTAATTTACGGCGAAAATTTTTTTGGCTGAAACAGCATGACCAAAAATTTCGTTTTAAGACTAATAAAACTTTTAGGTGAACAAACATAAAAAACTGGGGATCGTTTATTTTTACAAGTATCACTTTGTTTTAAAATGGCTCATTTAAGAAATATGAATTCAGATGATGACAGTTTTTTGTTATCAAATAATTTTAATGCAGCAGAATGTATGTTTTTTGCAATTTTTAAACATTTTTTTGAAAAAAAGAAATATTTTAGATGTAAATGAATTTTTAAGTACCGTTAAAAGTGGTGATGAAGTTGCAAAATTGCAAAAACTTCGTGGATCTTTGACTGCAAAAGATGCAACATCTTCTGAAGCAATAAAAGATATTGTATTTGAACGATATCGACAATTTATTGATACATCAAAAGAAGTTTCACGTATGTTTTTTTGTTAAAATGGTTGTTAAAAAACATGTTAAATGTTTAGAACTGGAAAGAGAAATCTATCAATTATCAACACTATTAACGGATCAAAAAAATTTAATTGAATCTTTAATGGATAAAGTTGAACATGGAAAACGTACAACAACAACATCAACAAATAATTCTTCAACAAATTCATCACAAAATATTTTACAATCATTAATGCAAAAAATGGATGGAATTGCTTCAGTTTTAAATAATTTAAAAGATCATGATAAAATATTACTTCAAAGCGAAATGATGTTACTAGATTTAAATACAATGGAACCATTACATCAAATTATGCTTGTGTTATTATCAGATAGTTTAATAATTGGATTTCCTGCAGATAATAGTAAATATCGATTTCAATTACATTCTGTTCATACATTAGATAGTTTGGCAGTTGTAAATGTTAAACGAACACCTGGCTCTCAAATAACTGGTGAACAAATTTTACAACTGCTTATTTTTCCTGATCAAATTTATATTAAAGCTGAAAGTGCTCGAGGTAATTTTAAAGTTACATATTTTTTTTAACAATTTTAAATATTTATTATTTTAGCTAAAAGAGAATGGTTTGAAGGAATTGAACAAGCTAAAAGACGACAACAACAAGAAAATTCTCTTGTAAGGCAAGCAACAATTAGAGGTATAACTATTAAAATCTATTACAATGTTTAAAAGATAAATATTTTTAAGCAAAGAGACGATCAATTGCTGGACAAGGAACTTTAACTTCAAAGAATCGAAATATTGATGCTACAATTGTTGAAGAAGAATCTTTTGTTGAACCAGAAGTTGATCAAAAAGCTACACAAGAAGATGTACAATATTGTATTGAATTATATAATGAAATTCAAGAATTTATTTCAAAACGTGATCTTGAAGGTGCTGTTGAAATGATCAATGATTTTAAAGGTGTTAATTGTAAAGATCCAGTTGTCAATTCAAAATGGGCTGCAATTGAGCGTACTGTAGTAAAAATGTTATCAGATGAAATTAAAAGTCCTGGTGCTTTACATGGCGGGTCACAAGTAATCCATAGAAATATGGATTTATTATGTAGCTTAAATCGTGCAACATATGCAATGGATTTATTTTTAAAAAGACGAAGTAAAGCTCTTCGACAAGCTGCAAGTGAATTGGCGGTTAGTGAAGAACCTTTATCATATGTAAAACAAGTCTCGGCATTATTTGTTAATGGAATTCTTGATGTTGCAAATGGTGCAAAATCCCAACCTAAAAATCTTTGTTTAATGTTACAGTTTGCATCATCTGAAATGAAATTATTGCTAAATCTTATTCGTCGAAATGTTATTGAAGTTGCTCCAACAATTGCTGTACTCTCACATACTTGGAGAATTTTGGATCGTATGTTTTATTAAAAAATTTTACAGTAATTTAACAATTATTTTTAGAGCAGTGTCGAAAACTTTCTGATGCAGGACTTGATCTAAATTTTGAGGTTCATCGCCTGCTTGCTCCAAGTTTACAAACAGCACTTGAAACAAATTTTTCAAATATTTTTGAATCTGTTCGTCTTCGAATTTCTGTAATTCTTTTTATAACATTTTAAAATTACATTATATTTTTTTAGGAAGAAAAATGGCGACCATATAATCTTGAATCAGAATTAGCTTTAAATCGATATCTTGAAGAAATGAGTGATCTTGGATTTTCAATTGACTGGGCCGTTTCTGTTTCTCCTCGATACAGCATAAACCTTGCATCATCGGCATGCCATTTCTCTCGGGTTGCATATGCTTTAAGTCGAGATTTGGGAATTTTACACCTTTCACATTTGGATACTTTATGTGATAGCTTTATTCTAAAACTTTGGAATGAATTTCTTACTTTTCTTTCTGTATCAGGTGAAAAGTTACGTGAAGCGGCGGCTGCTTCAGGAAGTCCAAGTTCAGCTTTAAATGTTCATTCGCTGACTTCACAATTTATTGTTTCACAAGTTTGTTTATATTTTTTAAAGCAATTATAAAAAGGGGTATTATTTTAGGTTTTACCATTGTGTGAAGAAACATATGATGAAGGATGTGGAATACTTTCAGATATTTTAAGTTCAAAATTTTCTGCTCTTAAAATTTTTCAAACAAAAGATGAAGAAGAGGAAGATGATGAAGAAGTTGCAAATGTATAATTTTCAAATGGTTTTGGCTATTTATTATTTTTTAACTATAAAATGCAATGTGAACGAGAGAGAGCTTTTATTTATTTATTACTGATAAATTGTTTAAATAAAATTTATTTATTTCATCTTTGAAGTTTCCTTGGTTTTGTCAGAAAAATAATAAAAAATACAGAACCTTTTTTAATTTTTAGGGTTTACAAAAAATAAATTTTATGAAAAAAAAACTCAACCGGAAATGTTAGCCTAAAATTGCGGGAACTAAAATTTGCATAAAAAGTTATGAACACAAAAAACATGCGCTTTTTCTTGTTATCCCGTTTTTTGACGGAGGACAATTGAATTACCGTTTTCTTCTAAAAAGACAAAATCTGCTGCTTTTGATAAAAAGAGAGAAACAACTTTTGCCACTTTTCACTAAAAAAAGAGTTAAGTATTTTTGAAATAAGTTTTGGCCAAATTTGTGTAGTTTTTCTTTAAAAAAAAGAGGGATATGTATGGTCAACAACAAAAGGTCATAATTGTAACAAATTGCTGTAAAAATAATTTTTAAAATTTTGACAATTATTTTCAATGATGGATTTATCATTTTCAAATGCAGCAAGTAAGTATTTTTTATTAAACATTTTGTTATATTTAAATCCCATTTTTTACTGTAACCTTTAATGAAATTTATTTTGTCAAAATTTTTAAAAAACTGTTTTTTTTAATCCATTTTGATCTTTTTCAATTTTTTTATAGAACGCTGGACCCAAATTCCACCATTTCATGTATTTCTTGTAATTGTAAGTATAATATTTATTACTGCAAGTATTGTAGTTGCAATATGTTTGTATTTACGAATTTTATATGTGAATCGTCGAAATTCTCGTACAATTCCAACCGTTTCACAACAAACTCCTTTAACAATTACTGTCGATGAAGTTTAAAATGGAAAATTTTTCAAAAATGAAAAGTATTTTGAATTTTTCGAAGTAATTGTTTAATTTCTTTAAAATTTGGCCGATGATTTGGTTTTGATTCCCAGCATTGTATTGTTATCTTTAAAAAAAATTATTTTAATTTTGTTGTTTTTTTGTAAAAATAAAAACTCACTTCAATAATATCTCGAGGCATAAATTCTTCATCAACTTCTGGCAAATTTTGTAAACGAAATAAACGATCTCGAATATTTTCGGGTGGTTGATTTTCATCTATAAAAAAGAGTTTCTGAAAGACATATTTTTAATCTTAAAAATTACAAGGTAGTGCCCCAGAAAGAAACAAACTCCATAAACATGTTCCAAATGTGTATGGCATTGAAGTTAAAGAATATCTTGCTCGATCAGTTGGAACTACAACATTTGGGATTGCAATTGCTGGTAAACATTCAGCTAAAAAATAAAAAAATTATTTAAATCCAATCAAATTAATTTTTACGTGGCATCCAACGACACTGATCCAAATCTTCAAAATCTTCAAATTTTTGAATTAATTCATTTTCTGAAAATCCGTATATTGCCAATTTAACATTATAACAATATGTTACAAGAAAGCAATCAATTGAAAGTCGAAAATGTATAAAATTAAATTTTTCCAAATACCGTAATCCTTCTGCCATTTGAAGGGAAAAACGTTTAAGCTGTGATTCAAGGCGTTGTCCTAAACGGATATATTCGGCTAAAGATCCATAAACAATATCTTCAAGCACAAGTCGAAGTACTGAATTTTCATATACAATTCCCCAAAGCCTCCAGATATATGTTGAACCAAATGTTAACAATTTTCGAGCTTCATCATAAATTTCTTGTTGGAAATGAGTTTTTAGGGAACTACAATCAAGTTCAAAAACAGGAATTCGACGATCAGAATCAAATAAGAGAGTTTTTTGTGATAAAACTCCTAAACGAAATACACCCTTTGGAATTGGGAATCCCAAATGTGGAGTAATTGCCATTTGTTCAACAACCTTAAATATTGATAGATACTTAATAAATATTTGTGGAAATTGATGTTTTAAATTTAGGCAAAAAGTGTTTTAACGGGGAAATTGAAATTTAAAAGGCCGAAACTGAGATTTCGAAATAACTTTTTCTACACGAAATCGAAATATCGAAATAACTTTTATGTTCAAAAACGATAAACCGAAATTTCGATTTCGACATTTCAATTTTTCAGAAATCGGAATTTTGTCGTTTTTTGCAAAAGGCCAATATTGAAATCGAAAAAACGAAATAATTTTTCCTGTACGAAAATGAAATGCCGAAATTTTAGAAATCGACATTTAGATTTCTTAAGATTCGGATACACTACTGTATTTTGAAATTACGGTATCGTTTGATTTAACTTACTTGATTTGATGTAAGAAAAAATGGCCGTTCAATTGTATTCATTTCTTGCTCTTCTAAAAATCTT
The DNA here is from genome assembly GCA_034700145.1 of Panagrolaimus detritophagus. NCBI lineage: Eukaryota > Metazoa > Nematoda > Chromadorea > Rhabditida > Panagrolaimidae > Panagrolaimus > Panagrolaimus detritophagus. Next base: position 1,047 of record JAQIXH010000593.1, on the reverse strand, counting down.
TGAAGTGTTACGTCTTTTTCTTTTGCCAAGACAAATTTTCGTTTCGAATAAATTATCTAAAACTTTTTTTTTATTTCAAAACTAAATTTAATAATTTAAAAAAGTCAAACATTAATTTTAATAACAGTTTCATTATTTGCAAGAAAAACTAAAAGCCATTTTCGATGTGAATTTGATTTTTCATTTTCATGCCTCGGACAAACAATCAAAAACCCATCCCCTGCAGAAGCTAATAATTGCATTTGAATATCCACATCATCTAACATTGTTCCATAAAAATATGGAAATGATGCCAAATATTCTTCAATTCGATGCTTTCGTCGATTTGCTGTGGATGGAAGCCATACCAAAAATCGTGATGGTAAAATATCGGCAGTTGGATTTGGCTGTTTTTGACTAAAAAGATACTAAAATCTCTTTTATTTAAAAAAGTTATTTACCTTTGAAAAGCAGAAATACATCGATTTAAAGCGGAAGTAAAAAAGTTCATTTTGTTTCTACAAAAAAATGTTTTTTCGAAACTTTGAATCTGAAGCAACAAAAAAAAGAGAACAGATAAAAAAAGAGATGTCCTTGAAAAATTCACAAAAAAAGTGCAATTTTAAGTTGGAATTAATCCTAAAATTGCTTGAGTTTCATTTCTTTCTTCATTTTTTATGTTTTTTTAAAAACTTGATTTATTTGAATTAAATGATTTAAATACAAAAAAATCTGCATCATTTTCAATAAAAACTGAATCACAGATTTATTAAAATACAGTACGGCTTTTTTTCATCAATGTTTTGAAAAAATTTGTTAAAAATGTACAAAACGAATTCGATTTATTACAATGGATGACAAAAGTTTCAATCCAATTTTTCCAATTTTTTTCCTATCAAAAAACACTTTTCCAATGTTTTCCAATTGGTGTTCGTTTAATACCAATTGGAAGAATGGAACTGATTGGAAAAATGGAAGAAAAATGGTTTGAAACTTTTGTTACTCGTTATAGTAAAATAAGCTACAAATAAAAATTTGTCAACAATTTAAAAAAACAATTTAAGTAAC
>JAQIXH010000592.1:0-12224 GCA_034700145.1 Panagrolaimus detritophagus | reverse complement strand
AAGACTCTCAGTTTGCCTGAAAATCACGAAAATCTAAGATTTCGAAACTGCATCAAAACATCCGCCTCCTTTAAAAGCACATAATCATCCATGGAAAAAACGTGGATTACAAATTTGAGTACATTATCTGTTTTAATTTTCATTTTTTAGAATAATGTCTTTTTCAAAGTGACTAATCATTTTCCTCACTTTTTGCTTACATCATTTTTTTGTACATTTAAACTAAAAGTTCATGCTTCTTTTAAGCAAAATGTATGTCCGTTTTTCTGTAAAAAACAATAAAGAAAATATTTAACATTAAAATTGTTTCTCATATGTAAGCTTTCTTTTGATCGATTTTTAGTAAGAAAATCGACCAAATTTTTCTTTTTACTTTTTGTTTGAATATTTTGTAAAAATTTTAAAGCAAACGGATTGTGATTTTAATGCAAATCAATCCGCATTTGCCTTAAAATCAATCATTTTTTGTTTTGTGTTAAATTTTTAGTAACACAATGTTTTGAAATTTTATTTGACAGAAGCAAGAAAAATTATAATACCTATTGTCCAAACGGTACATTATTTTCCTGACGTTGTTAATAGTAAGCCGAAAACTTTTTTTTGTTCAAGTTTATTTTTATATAAAAAATAATATGTTTAAAATCAACAAATCTTACATTTTAGCATTTTCACGATAATCAGCAGGATTACGAATTTTATTTAAACAATTAATAAATTCACGGAAGCGTGGAGTCATTTCTTTTGGTTGAGTTTTTCCTTCATCGAAAAGATTGTATTTTCGACCGATATCTGCAGTTGTTAAAATTTGTCCATTGTATTCTGTGGCTTTTGGGTCGGTAGCTAATGCAACAACACATTGTCCAGAATATTCAATGGTTTCACCAGAATCAAAAATTCCTTTTATTGGCTAAAAAAATGTTTTTTAAGGATAAAATTTTTTAAATTTTGATCATTCGATTTTAACGTCCAGCCAAAATTTCACAATGAAAACTTTTTGTTTCGACAATATTTTTTAAAAATTTGCATATTTCAACACTTACATTTGGTTCAGCAGAATCAATAATTCGATTATGAATAATTTCAGTTTTAACTGGACCCGGCCATAAACTGACAGATGTGATATTAGCTTCAGCTAAATCAACTGCAATATCGGCAGCTAATCGATCACAACCAGATTTGCCAATCCCATATGCAATATTAAAAAGATATGCCATTCCACCACTTGAAGAAACAGTAACAATTAGTCCACTTTTTCTTGGAACCATTAATCGAGCTGCATACGTTGAACAAATATAGTGATTTCGAAGTCCAACATTATTTGCAGAATCATATGATTCAACTGGATCAAGATCATAAAATTTTTGTCGAGTATTGTTTAATATGTACTAAAAAATGAAATTATGACAAATAAGAAATTTTAACCATTTTTGTTTGTTTTTAGTTTTGTAAAAACGCTCCAAAAAAGCATTTAAAAGTTGATGTTTAAAAAAGGAGGCAAAAATAAAAAGAATTTGTAAAACACGACAGAAAAAAAAACATTTTTCCATCAATAAAAAATAAAAAACAAATCTGGAGCCAATTTTTTGTAACTTTTTTTTGCAATATATTTTGCTGAAACTGGCATATAACAGGGCCGTCAAAATTTAAAGATTTCCTGCCTTGAAAATGTCCACATATTTTTTAAAAAAAAGTTTTTATTTCTTGCAATGTCAACGCAATTGTAAAAAAAATTCTATGGAAATATGATCAACTTTTGTTTAAAATGATGCGCATAAAAATGCATGAAAAGTAAAACTATTACGAAACAATCTTCTTGTATTTATCCAACTACTTTTTTTTTATATTTGCATTTCCGGATATTTTCCCCATAAGAAAACACCTAGTACCTTTGATACTTGGGTAAAAAACCAACAATAAAATATTTTTCCTGATTTTTATGCATTCTTTGATTTTTAACAAAAAAACGAGTTGCAACTTTTTTTGCTTTTTCTGTCTTTTTTTCTTATTGCTCTCCACTGTTTTCTTCTATTAAATTTTTTATGATTTCTCTTTGGCTGCTGAAAAAAGTAGTGTATGGTTTCTTTTTCGTCTCTGTTTTTCCAATGGTCTATTTTTGCAAACGAAAAACAACCAAATCGTTTCTTTGGTTTATTTTTCATTTTGAATAAAAAATCTAAAAAATATTTTTTCATTGGTTTAATTACCCAAAGTTTGAGGTAATAATTAATTCCGCTCAATTTTTTGTGGCGAGATAAAAATTTAAATAAATTTTGGAACGCTTTCATTTTTTTAAATGAAAGCAAATAATTTGAAAAACAAAAACTGTCGTTTATAACTGAACCATAGAAATTTTTTACGGTTTACACTTAACTAAAAATACTTTCTCACTAATAAGAAAAATGTTTTACTTTAAAATGAATGTATGAAAACTCACATTAACACCAGCATATGCATTGTTAACCAAAATATCCAATTGTCCATTATTTTCTTTATCGATTCTTTCAAAAAGTTTTTTAACATCATCTGGATTTGAATGATCACAAAAAACTGCAACACCTTTTCCGCCTCGTTTTGTAATTTCTTGGGCAACAGTTTCTAATCCATTTGGTTGAATATCTTTTAATGCAGCTTCATGACTTTCTGGACGTCTTCCAGTAACATAAACTTTTGCACCAGCTGCACCAAGTTGAAGGGCAATTCCACGTCCAATTCCACGACTTGAACCAGTTACAAGTGCAACTTTATTTGAAAGTGAAGCAACCATTTTTTGGAGTCAATTTTAAAGAAGTATGAAAAAAAAGAAGAGACTGAATGAAATTATGTGAAAGAAAATAGTTGATTTATATACACTTTTTTGCTACATTTTTTGTAGTTCCTAAAAGCAAAATAAAATGGTTCAATGAAGGAAGGAAAATGCAACAAAAAAAGTACAAATCAATTGTCATCAATACATTGGAAGAATTAAAATAAAGTACTTTGTGTTTATTTTTGTATTTCATGTTCAATGCAAAAAATTAAAGTTGACACATTTATTTTATAAAAAAAAATCACACAACACAATTTGTGTGTGTTGAATCCATAAAAAACTTTGTGTGTTGATTCCATAAAAAAAAAAAGAACAAGAATTGTAATTCTTTTTTTCAGTTTTAAAAATAATATGTTTAAAGACTTGCAGAAAAATTTGAAATTTTAAAAACGTCATCGCTTTTATAAAGTAATAAAACTCTCTCCATATTTTAAGATCATACGTGAATTGGGGGGTTGCGATATTTCTCGGTCTGTAAAGGTCTAATGGTTTTCAAGAAACGAAACCTCTAAAACAATCAACAATAAAAATTAAAAAATTAAAATGGTTTTCACAATATCGACTGATAAATGCCAAAAAAGCACACAAACATCGTAATTTTGCTAATAGCGGTACATTTTATTTTAGCTTTATTTACTTAAAAAATTAATAAATCAAAAATGCAAAAAATGTCAAAAATAATGTTTCACTAATTCAACTTTTGAACTTTTCCATCAATACTTATTACTTGAAATAATAATTGGGTAAGAAGAAGTCGGAATAAATTTCACAAACTTTTTACGCATATAAAAATTTGAGTATTCTTTTCGGGTTGTTGGGCTGTAAAATTTTTTAATTAGATAATTATTTACTCAGAAAAACTTACCTCAAAAAAATTAATGAAATACTACCCGACCAAGCAAATATATCACTAAATAAAGGTAATGTTGCAGTCAAAAATGCAACAATATTTTGATCAGATTGAAATATCGGACGTGCAATTGTATTACTGAGACGAAAAACTTGTGCAACAAAAATTAAACATGTAACAACTAAAAAATAACTTTTTAAACTGAAATAATCCATCAAAAAATTATGCCAAAATAAAAAAAAATATTTATTTCAAAATTTGAATAAAAAATAGATTTTAAAAAGACCTTACAAAAAAGACCTTTTTCATTTCCGTTAATTATATTTCCATTTTGTTTCAATTTATAAAATTTTAAAAGTGACAAAATGTTTAAAATAGCAGAAACAACTGTTGTAAAAACATAAATTATAGTTGACATTAAAAGCGTCAATGCCATTAATTCTGTATCTTTTAAAGTTACAATAATTAAGTTTCCTGAAGCAAAAATAAAAGTTCCAGGTTGCTGAAGTCTATAACAGACATGGAAAACCGGTAATCCAATTAATGTATAAATATACCAATTTCGTCTCCAAATCCATTCATGTTTTAAAGGAAACCAAAAAAGTGTAAAACGATTAAATGCCAATAATAAATGCCCAAAAAATTGTATAACATTAAAATATGACGACGTATTGTAATTAAATGATGCAATAAAACCATGGTTTTCAAAGAATTCAGGAAATAAAAGTGGTACCCGTATATTTATTGTCATCTAAAAAACATATGAACTTTTTTTTCGTAATTTTATAAAACTTTTTTTTGTTTAATGCTTTTCACCATAGAAATTTGCAGTCCAAATTTGACGACTGAAATGGTGCAATCATTCGTGTTGAGACCAATTCTGTTTTTGAACTCATCAAACAAAAAGAAAAATTTTTGTTTTGTTTTTGCTCCACTTTTTTTTCTCTCTCTTTTTGTTTTATGCGTTTAAACACAGAATTGATCTCAACACGAATGATTGCACCCTTTCAGTCGTCAAATTTCGACTGCGTTTGGTTGAAAAATTTTATGGTGTTTTGAAAATTTTCTGTTGTAAATTAAACAAAATTTGATAAAACTTACAAACACAAAAATTAACAAATCACTGACAAGAACAATTTCAAAAATATTATAATATGGTCCTTTAAAAACTGTTTTTCGTTTGAAAGACATTAGAACTAACATGGATGCATGGAATGCATAACCTACAATTTCTGCCAATAATAGAATAATAATAAATTCAACCGAAACCATTTCTTAAAAATTTTATTATTTAAAACTGCGTTTTCAAAGACGTTTTGTAGCTAATTATTGTTAACAGAATTGCAATGCGCATTGTGTTCGTATGACAAAATTACAAATCTGTTTTTCGAGATTTACGTGTCTTTTTCCGAGTAATTTACTAATTATTTCCTTGTTTTTGTGTATAAATAATTATGAAAATTAATATGTTAAATAAAAGAAAAACAAAACACGACTTCTTTTCTTTTTTTTCGCGAACATGTATCAAAAAATGATTACCATGAAGTTAAAAATTTTAACTTTTTTCAACAAAATTTATGTGCCCTTCCGTAATACAAAAAACGCGGAAGCCGGAAGGGAAACAAATCTTCATGGAGATGGAAATCCGCAACCATTTATCAGTTTTTATTAACTTGTTGAATATATTTTTACTTGTTTTTTTTTGGAAAAAAAAATTTTAATTTTATTAAAAAACAAAAAATATCGTGAAATACACAAAAATTTGCACTTTTTTTTCTAATGCAAAATTTACCAAAACATTTGAAATTTCCAAACATGCTAAAACTTTTAATTAATTATAATTGCTGCCATTTTTAATCTTTAATTAATAAAAATCAAAAGGAAAAAATGGAAGTAAAAATGCTTATAAAAAACTTTTTTGAATCTTAAATGTCATCGTTAATTAAATGTTTAAATAGTTTACACCTTTTTTAAAACCACCTGTCTGTAACTGTGCCCTTCCCCCACAATTACATTTAAAAAATTATATAGCTTAAAAAGGCTAAATGTTCAATAAATAAATTATGTAAATGAAATTCTTTAAAAATTGAGTTAAAAAGCAGAAACGTTTTTACCAAAAAAATTTGTTGTATTCATTTTTTCCCAACTTGACCTTTTCAAATTAAAATATGCCAACAATTGCAGAATTAAAACATATTATATCTTTAATTTACATAATTCCTTCATTGTTATTGTATTTTATAGTTTTATATATAATATTTTTGAGTTCAATTAAACACAATTTTTCAAGTTCATTTTATTGGTTATTTGGATTTTCTGCAATTAATTATATTTTTCATTCAATTTCATATTTCATTGTTTATCGTTTTACAACAATTGTTGCAATTCGGTCATTTTTGGAATCTTGGCCAACAGAAAGCTTTGGATATTTCATTGTTTATACAATTATGTATTACACCGCTGGTGCAAATCATATCTACAGTATGGTCATTTGTTTTAATAGAGCAACGAAATTTTTGTTAAAAAACAAAGACATTGAATTTTGGAAAAAAATCCTGAAATATGTTTTGGCATTTTGTCTCATAACGCCAATATTTTTTGTTTGGACATTTCCATTTGTTGAAATTAAAAATAAACCAAATGGAATTTATATTGTTTACATTGCTCCAACAATTTATAATTTTGCATCATGGATGTCATTATCTCGAAATTTATTTATCGAAATTTCGATAACCGCTTTAATTTCGCTTGTATTAAATTTGTTTGTTATTTTTAAACTTATAAAATGGAGATATTTTTCTGCAAATCCAGCAATGAAAATTTCGTCTCAAGAATTAATGTTAATTCTTTATAGTATGCTTGTATTTTTAACAGAAGTTTTAAGCTGTATACAACAGGTTAGATTAAATAATAAAAATAAAATTTTTTAAACCCAAAATAAACTTTTTAGTTTTTGATTGCAATTGACCGAAAAACATTTCTGGATTTTGTTGTTAGCACTCAATATGTTTTAGCTGATATAAGCACTTTAGCCCCTGTTTGGTTTATTTTTGCTACAAATGACCTTCTTCGAAAACATGTATGGTATTTGTTCGGAAGAAACAGGAATCAAGTCAGTAATCTCATTCCAGCCATCATTTAAAACAAAGTTGAAATTTTAAAAAAGAGTTTAAAACTTTTATAGAATACATTTTTTGTAAAACTCAGACTTTTTTCCATTTTTGTCCCTTTCAAAAAAAACGTTTTTTGAGTTTGAAGGCTAATTCGTTCAATTCAGACTAATTCAAGGTCGGAGATCACGAAAATGAACTTTATTTTGACTAAAAATGCCATGGCACGGAGTTACGGCATGGCATGCCCTAAAAAGCTTGGATGAATATTGTACCCTTGAATGAGAGGAATCGATTGATATGCAATTTATGGCGTAACTCCGTGCCATGGCATTTTTAGTCAAAATGAAGTTCATTTTCGTGATATTTCGAATTAGTCTAAATTGAGCAAATTAGCCTTTAAACTCGAAAAACGCTTTTTTCGAAAGGGACACCAATGTCTGAATTTTACAAAAAATGTTTTATAATTGCAATTAAATATAGCGCTAGTACGTTTTTTGTTGTTATTGCATTTACATTACAAAATGTTTTCTCGTTCAAGTAATTTTTTCTGTAAAAGTTTATTTTAATTCAAATGGTGAAAGTAGAAGAACATGGTGAATCTTCTCGAAAATCTAAAATAGTCAAACTTTTATGTATTAACCGAATAAAATCTCAAAACGGACTGATTAATATTTTATGTAAATATGCCATTTTTGGCCGACTTTCAGGATCTAAGTCAAAACATTGGTAGAAAATATAACGCCAAAACTTTTCTGTTACAAAAGCAGGTGTTGGCAACCGTTTTCCTTGTTCATAATTTGCTACAATGTCGTTTGGTTTCAAAAAATCTGCTGGAAGTTTAAAAGTTTTTTGAAAAATTTGCCATGCCGTAATCGCGTATGACCATACATCGGATGCTTTTGATGGTTTTGCTGGATAATAAAGAGTTATCTTTTTCTTCAAAATTTCATATGCTGTATGTGTTACAGTACCCTAAAAACTTGTTTATAAAAATAAATACTAAAATATTGTCAAATATTACGATATGTTTCAGTTCTTGATCGTGCTTAAGATCTATAGCAGATCCAAAATCACTGATTTCAACAAATTCTCCATCATCATCTCTGACTAGTATGTTATCAATTTTTAAATCGCAATGTAAAATTTTTTTTTCATGTAAATATCTCATTCCATCAGCAATTTGTATACAATATTGTTTAAGCTTTTGAAAGCTTATCATGCTACCATAATCCTCAAAATATGTTGTCAGATTACATTTTCCTTTTTTTAAAAATAACATATTTTCGATGCTAAAATGTACTCCTAATGCTTTAACAATTGATGGATGTTCCACTTTTTCATAAACTTGTAATTCTTTATAAATATTCTTAAATTATTATTTTACAGTACAAAAACAGATAAAGCCTTTTATGATTATTATACCTTTTTTCCTTCTTTCCGGGCGACCTTAATTGCCACAACTTCACCTCGTAATGTGCCCTAAAAACGCTGTATTAAGAAATTTTTATTATTAGTTTTTTACCTCAAAAACTGTCGAATAATTCCCGCCCCCAAGTAATGTGCCTTTTTTAAAATCTTTATTATTCATTATCACTTCCAAACTGGTTTTCGTCTTTTCAGGTGCTACTTGTTTCTGAAAAACAAAAATATTATAAATTTTCTAAAGAAAAAAATGAACAATAATTTTTTAGCAACTGGGTTTATTTTATTCTATGAACCGATAATGGTGATGAAATATGTCAATATATTTTTTGAGATGGTTGAAATTCGGTTCAAAGTGATAAATTTTCGTTAAAAAAATCATGTCAATTTATAAATCATCTTTAGCGCTTACAATAAAAGAAGGTTTTATCAACGGTTTCGATATATTCGATGAAGGTGAAATAAATGATTTCTTATTTGTGACACATATTTCCTGAAGGTGGTTGTTGCTGATTGTTTCTTTCAGGGCATTTTTTCTTGAAATCCACAGTGCGATAATTATTATTACACCAAAAAATACTATAGCGATGAATATTGTCAATGTGGTGTTTGGTGATGAAAGAGAAATAAACGGTTCCACATTTTTTGAAAATTTTGAAACAAAGGTGTTTGCTTCTGAAGATTCAGTTATAAATTCTAATGTTGAAGATTCTATAGGTGAGGGACAAAAGTAGGATCCATCATCCAAACGTATTTGAATGACGTCACATTCTTTCGAACATTGAAAAAATTTGTCATTTATATTCTCTGATACTTTGTTATCACCGGGATAACAACTGGTACATGCATTTGGATTTCCACAGTGACTAGTTTCTGAACAAGTTTTACATAATTTGAAGCATGCAGTTTCAATTCCACTTATTATACAATTTGACAAAGTTTTAAGCTCCATAATTACCTAAAAAAGAAAACACTTATTTCTTCATGAACAATTTTCATAGCACACAATTTTATCAAGTAATGTTATAGCAAATGGAGTTCACTATTTTTTCTTATCGGTTTTTGTCTTGAAAAACTTTCTTTAAATGATGAATGATTAGAATAGAGAAAAACGTTAAATTGCCAAAACATTGCTTTACTTTGTGTTGAAAACAAGTGTTTTTATTTGAGCATCGAAAAGCAGATTTTTTAAATAAAGAAAGCTGGGCACAATGTCTTATCAGTAGAACACACCATTTTTATGCAAACGCAAAGCAAAATTTTTTTTCAAACAACGAAGCTTCATTTTAATCACCAAAAAAAATGAATCGACAAAGTAAGGTGGCAATACATGGTGCTATATTTCAAGAAATTTTTTTGAATGCATTGGTTATATAACAGTTAACGGACACACGTTATAGAAATTTGTGAGAAAACAGCATTAAAGTTAAAAGTGTTGACGCAGGTCTGGAATGAATGATGAAGTTTTGATGAATATTTTTATATAGCTATTATATATTCTACATAAAAAGATTTATACAAAAATCAAGATGCTTGTTTTAGAAGCAAGAGAAGACACAATTGTTTATCAAAAAATGTGATTCGGATGTATTATGGCAAATTGTTTAACAAAATGAATAAAAATTTGGCCTTTTTTTCGGAACTGGAATTATGACGAACTTATGCAAATTAGTATATATTGGGAAAGCTGTATGAAGTTTTTATGGCAAATAAAATTTTGGGTAATTTCCTTCCCTTTGAGATAAACGGTATTGCATTTTGCATATTCTGTTATGCAATATGCAACATCACTAATTAGATGAAAAGCTAAAAAATAATATATCTAATTAGTTTTTTTTTTATATGTACGAGCTACTGCTTGTTTAACTCTCACACCGACAATATATTGTCGATGCGAGAATATATGCTACCACAATTATTTTTAAAAAACTGATGATAATTATGTACATTTCGAAACCTTCTTTTTTTAAATATTAAGCTTTAAATAATAATAAAATTTACAGGAATCATGTTGAACAACGTTTTTGTTTGCTTTATCTTGGCTTTCATGATTAATTTTTCTCAGTCACCATCCACAGCAGAGATTCCACACTTGGGTAAAGAAATAGAGGTATGTTTAACCTATTATTTTTATACTGAATTAATAAACAACCAATAAAAACGTTATTTTAGTCATCTTCGTATTCTCTATGTAAAATGTATGAAACTGCTGAAATGGATATGAATATTTTAAAGTGTTTACATAACCATTATCAGGTTCAGCTGATTAACTTTTCAATGCAAAGTGTGAGTAATCCTTGAAGTTTTCTAGTACTTAAAATTAAAACATTTTAGTATACTGGAAAGACATTCTGTGTTCCATCGCCTCAATTTGCAGTAATTTATTACAATAGTATTCCATCAAAACTAAATGCTACCATTTGCAAGCAAAAATATATATCTTATTCGAATACTTTTAAACTTTATTGCAATGAAGCTATAGTGAAAAAATTTGATTGTACTGATGTATATCTTGATAACGATAAAATGAGTGATGTAATATCTTCGATTCCCCCGAAGCTTTTACCGGCAGCAACCCCGACTTTACCCCCAACAACCTCCATTAAAACCTTAACACCGACAATGCCTGAAATGAAAACACTAGCTGAAAATGTAAATTACACGAATGGCGGAAATGAAGCACCAAATTACTGGACTTTGGCTATTGTCACTATTGTCGCATGTTTCTTTTTTGCAACCACTGTAATCTTTTTCTGCAAATATGATAAAGAAAGAAGTATGCACATCCATACGTTGCAGCAATTAAAAAGGCATCAAGTAACATATGATAATGAGTATGTTGAAAGCCAAATTGTTTAATATACAGTACTATTTTTATATATAGTTTATATTTATTGTCTATGTTGGTGATATTTGGTTTTTGTTTTTTAATTGTCAAATTATTATTTAATAAAGTTATATTTATCTATAAATATGTGTTTGTGTTTCACCGCACGACACACACACAGAAAGGAATGCTACAGATTTGAATTGATTTATATTTGTAAGTTATTCATTTCAAAGTTACACCATTCAGGAAATTAGATTTACTGCTTTTTGGAAAAAATCATTTTATAATGTTTGTATATCATTTTCTGATGATTTTTTGTAGAAAAATTCCTCAATTTGGCTTATTGCTAACCCTTTACAAAACAAATGAATCTTTGGTATCAATAATATTTAATGTGATTTCCTATGTCACTGCCATCCAATTTCTCGGTCATATATTAATGGCTTTTTAACGATTTACATTAATCTAGTTTCATATATAACATCAAACATTCTGGAGATATCAATGGTATACTGCAACATTTATAACTTTTCCTCTGATTCATGTCAGCTTTAGATTACATGAGCCTGGACTTTTTGTATTTTTAACTGAAGAAGATGTATCTGTATCATTAAAAAGTGCAAAAGTGCAAATCTGTTATTTTGCAACTACTTCAGTATTTTATATTGGAACAACTTGTATTGCAGCAATTTTAAATTTGTTGTCATTTATATAATTTTGTTTTCATAAAAATGGGATATCTGCTATTAATGTGAATGAAAAAAAAATTGATTGTGTAAGTTTTTCTTAAAACAGAGGAAATTATATTTTTGTCTAAAACTTTTACATTATTAAGTTATCCCTTAATTTCAGTTGTTTAAATCGTAGTTTTTGTCGCCCAATTACTTTGTTCTACTACAAATATTCAAAAACTTTTATTTCCATCAAATCCTGGCTTTGCAATATTTTTGCTCTTGCATTACCATATTTTGGTGACATTTTTGCTTTATCTGGTAGTATTTCACTGCTAATTTTAAGGTTCGAAAAATTTAAATTATTTTGACAAAGAGATTTTTTAGTAAAAAATGCCCGATAAGAATATTATGCTTTTTATACATATAAACCTTCAACTCAAAATAGTAATAAAACAAGCGAAGTCCCGGCGGAGCCGGTACTTCTAACTAATTCTTTAATATTTACAAATACATAACATACAAAGTTTAT
>JAQIXH010000591.1:0-12236 GCA_034700145.1 Panagrolaimus detritophagus | reverse complement strand
AAAAGATTATCCATCATTGGTGAAAATTGAATTGAACATGAAGCTGTTGAATTAGATAAAGAATCCAAGAATGAGAAAAGTTCAGTTCTCTAAAAAACAAAAGACTAACAAAGCAGAAATCTTTTGTTCTACTGTATTTAACTCATATGTTCAGATATCTCAAAAGGTCAAAGGGAAGCAGAACCGTGCATTTTTTCAGCAACCACGAGCTCCAGGTAGATGACCAACAACAGAGGATCGTTGGGTGCTAACGTTAAACTCTGGGGTTATGGAGGTAGACCTGCAGTTAAAATAATAAGCTGAGGAGCAGGTTCGGTGGTGTCATGCTACCTGTCCATGAGTAACATGATTACTATCATGTGCTGGTATAAAATTACCACCAAGTGCTTTTGCATCGTCTTCAGGATTTCCAGAAGCAAGGTATGGACCAGTAGGTCCATGAGAAGGAGGAAGCGATGACGGGTCAGCACTATCTTTTTCCACTCAAAAGCTCCAGAAAGAAAAATACAAAGTTTGCAAAAGGAACGGGTACCGATATATCCAGACAATACATTTTCTCAAAGCAACAATCAAATAACTCAAAACTTACATTAAGAACAAATGACATTTGCATTGCAGTTGAACCAAAGAACTTTTTCCAAAATCCTTCTTTACCAGCCTTTTGTGGATTAAAGCGAGTATAACGAGTATAAGAATCACCAGGTCTTTGTTCAGCATTATAAAACAGTGGACATTGAGTATAGACAACCGTCAGTTTAATAAAGTAATAACTTTGTCCATATTGACGGATTTCAAAATTCAGCTTTGAAAAAAGACCATAACGTAATTCAATCTTCATATTTCGACCATGTCGAGATGCCATGATTTGGAGAGATTGTTGATGATGAGAAAATGTTGCTGATTGAACTTGAAGAGTACCACTATGATAGAATTGTGATTCAGCAGTGAATCCAAAAATGATTGAAGAGCAATCAACTCTAGTTAAGCATCTATAAAGACATCAAAGATTAGTATACATATAAAGAATCCCCGACTTATGAAGGCTTTTTTGCGTTGCCCCAATGCCAGCTCTCTATTTAACAGACCTTCGGCCTTCTTCATTTATAAAGAAAGGCCGATGACCGGAGATTGTAAAATCCAGGTGATTACACTACCATAGGCACAACGAAAGATGTGCTATGTGAACGTTTAGATCTAACGTCAGCAAAAAACCCAAAAATCTTATACTCCCCATCCTTATCGCCAGATTTTTTCCTATGATCTTATGTCGCATGACAGCGTATCAGATTTGGCTCGATCCCACCCACCCTTAAAAATGCCTACGTCAGGTCCGGACAATCCCTGTATACTAAATACAGTTACACATGGACATGATTCAACAGTTTCAGAAGATTCCCCGTATGACAGAGACTACAAAACCATTAAACCAAGCTTCCAGTATATGGACATGATACTAACGTTAAAAAGTCTTACCTTAATTCAGCATTTTTGTAATCTTCTTTTGTGAATGCCACCAAAGGTTGAGAAAGATCTTTTTTGATATATGGTCGTAAAGCTGGAGGAAGACCAGGACGATATTGTGGTGGTAGTTGACCAGGTGAAGAGAACTTTGAATGATAAAAGGTTCGACAACGTGGACTGGGACCCATACCTTTTTGTTGATACATGATGAAAAATATATATCATACGCGACTAAAAAATGAAGAGAAAAATCAGCACACGTTTGACACGAATCAAGAAAAGAAGTAATGAATGAGAGAAATAAGTGACTGCAATCACAAATATATATAATAAATGAGTTAATGAGCGATAGCGGTTCACAAAAAATTACAATGTTATGCAAAATCGAAAACAAGAGAAGAAGGAGCGCGAACACGGCAAAGAAAAAAGTGTGGGAAATTTTTGAGAGAGAAAAACAACAAAGAGGAAGAAAGATAAAGAAACAAACATTAGCGACAAAAAAAAATAGCTGTCAATCGAAAAGAGAATCTCTTTTCTCTCCCGCTTTTATTTTTGTAAGTTTAAGCTTATTAGGCAGCGAAATGGATAAAAATGGTACAAAGACTTTTGAATGGATAAAAAACAGAAAAGGAGGATGCATAAAATGAAGTTAAATCACAGTCAAAACTGCGAAAAAATATTGTAAAGCATAAAAAGATAAATAAAAGAAGAGATACAACATCAGCAAAAAAGGTGCCAAAATACGAGCAAAGGAAAAAATTGTTTCGTTTCAGCGCAATAAAAAAGTGACAGCGATTACGGCCGACATTTTTTGTCTTTGCTTTTTTAGTTAATAAAAAAATTGCTCAAAGTCTTTCATGAATAACACGTATTTAATACAGTTACAAATTATATAAATACAGCTTAATTAATACAACAGCAACATGACATAAGATTAATTTCAAAGAAGATAAAAAAACTGCTTAAGGCTAAACCCAAAAAAAGAGCGAGGCAAAAGCGTTGGCATCAAACCGTTATTTCGCCAACCTGCGCAACACTCAAATATTTCCTTTGTAATGTGTTTCTGCAAGACTTTCAAATAAATTGCAATATTTTCATATTTAGTTTAACACAAATAAAATGCCTCAAAATAGCGAAAAAAAAATTTTTTTTCGACGTTGTAAAAAAAAATTATTAACAATTTTCATGCAACATTGAATAAAAAAAAACTGATTGACAAAAAAACAAAAAATGTCACAGAAGATCATTCTATCGTGAAAAAAATTCTCACACTTGTAACAAGACCCCAGACAAGATTAAGTTTTAGATAAAGCGTTTTCTATCTTTTCACGGCAAAAAAAATTGAAGAATTTTACCAATCATAACTTGTTGAACGGAGTTCAAAACGTTTAAATATATTTATTGTATGATAGTATTATACAATAAATATAAGGTATTACCACGATAATTTGTAATCAATCAACCCAGTCATACTTGATTTGACAAATTATGTTTTTAATGTTAAAAAAATTAAACAAACATTTTTTTCGGCAAATAAAATATTCAAAATCAATAAAATAAGCTTTTGAATTTTTTAATATTTTACGTTTTTGTTCTGCCATCGATTTCGAAACTACGGCAGATGTTGACGCTGATCTTTTTTTTGTTTCCACAACATTGGTTTTTTTGATCGCTCAAAACATTTGTCTCTTTTTTGAAAAATGCTTTATATAAAAATAGAGCTTTGTTTTGAATATTTATTTTCTCACCAAAGTTTAATTTTGAATATTTCTGGTTTTTTTGAAAAGTAACTACGAAATATAAAATGGCTTCAGAAACCACTTACTTATTTTAAAATACAATCGTTTCTCAGTAATTCGCGGACACAGCTTTTTAATTAAATCTATTTATCAGTTATAATATACCACCACCAAAAAAAAGTGTTTAATTTTACATAAACACTGCCAGTTTTTCGCACTGAAGTACTTGATTTTTCTCAACAAAATGACAGGGGTCATAGATGAAATGCCTTTTTTAGGATAGAAAATGCCGTAAGAAAATTTAATGTTTTTTTTTTCTAAGTTCAGTGGAGTTATTTATGATATTCATAGTTAACAACTGCTGGAAAAGTTTTACATACTAAATTTTAAATATTGAATAAATACGTAAATGTGGCAAATTTTTTAAACTTTTTATGTATTACTCTATTAAATAAATAATAGAGCCTATTATTTATATGAAAATATATACAAAAAAATCTAAAATATTCAAAAGTCTTTTCACAAATTTATATTATTGTTTTTCTATTTCTAGTTTCACTTTTCTTCCTTTCAGAATTGAACCTTTGATTTCGAAAAAATCAATGAAAACCTTTTTTTATTTATTTATTAAGCATCCAAGAAGAAACATAAAAGAATTTTTTTGTTTTTCTCGCGTCTTTATATTTCATAATGCCAGACATGTTACAATGATGCAAAAAAACGCCGGACATTTTTTCTTTTTAAAAAGTAAAAACAATGCTGACATTTTTATCGCAAAAAATGTTTGACAGATTTTTTACAAAAACTATCAACCAAAATTCTTTAAAATTTCCGAGAATAATTTTTTTTAAACATTTTAATATTTTATTGAAAGTCTTGAATCTATTATGATTTGATTTGAATTTTTATAATTCTATAACTTTTTTGTGTTAGCATTAATATGGCATGAAAAATCAAAGAACATTATGTTAAAAAAAATTTTGTTACAATTTGGTAAAAAATAGAAAAATTTAAATTTGTTTATTTTATCATTAAATCCAGAGCTTTGTACATCGAAAATAATAAACGAAATTTTAAAATGAAAAAACATTTTAAGCATAAAAAAGTACAAAAATCGAAATCGAAAATTTTAGGTTTGTTGTTGGTGGCTGAAAAGTCAAACTTTTTACGCAAACGACGAATACCAAAAATTTATTTTCTTTTTTTCTAAAATACTACAAAATTATAATATTTCGATTTCGCTTTTTTTATTATTATAAATCGTTTTTATTAAAAATTAAGTGCAAAATACTTGCACTTGCAAAATGCTTTGGATTTCTGTTTCTGTACAATATAAATAAATATCCTAAACAATACTCAAAAAATTGATAAGTAAAAATAATATTAGGAATTTTATACAAAAGTGAAAAACTGAAAGTCAAAAACAAAAGTTCCACGTTTTTCATTTTTCGTTTAATCATCATTGGGGTCAGTCAGTTTTATAAGAAAAAATTTTTTCCACATAAATTAAAAATTATTCCCAATGTTAAAATCAACGGAAAACCATGTCTTCGCTTTTTCCTTTTTTTCTTTGCTCGCTGATTTCGAAAAGCCGCAAAGCAAATGTTCAATGCTTTTTTTACAACGTTTTCATTTTTTTGGCAGCTAAAAAAAGTGTTGCAAATGCGTTTTTATTCTTTCCCTTTCTTTTATTTAAAAAAAAGATCTCAAATTTATGTCGGATGTTTTTTCTTTGAATAAATTTTATATATTTAAAAAAAATTGTAATTTACAAAGCTTTTTATTTTACAAGAACAACACGAAAGTAGAAAAAATAGTTTTAAGCTAAATTTTTTAAATTTTTTTTTCATTATTAAAAATCGGATTTGAAATATTTTTCATTCATATATATTAAAAACTTATATTTTTTATAAAGCTTTGGACATTCGAGACACTCATTTACTATAATAAAGAAAAATGACTTTCTTTTAAAATAAAGACATTCAAATCCATTCGTTTAATACTGACATAAATTGATATTTTCATACATACTTAATTCTTAGTTAAAAATTGTTTAATTATCCACTCATTTTAATGAAAGGAACAACTTGTTTTTAAAAGAGATTTCAGAAACACTAAAAACTCGTATTCAACAATAAAACCATGTGAGAATTTTGAAAAAAAAAATTCATCGAATGTCGATTTTGCAGCGCTTCATTTTTACTATCAAAAAAATGTCAACCTTTTCGCCTTGGAAAAGAAAGAAAAACAATTTTTTTTTCTTCCTTTTTTTATATCGATATTTTCGTTCTGTTTTGTTATAATGTTTCACACGGTATTATTGATCACGAAAAAACTGATGCTTTTGGTTTTTGTCGGAGTTGTAATTTTTCTGCATGCAATACAAACATTTTTAAAAGCTTTCTGACATTTTTTTTGATCAAAAGTGTTATTCAAAAGTAAAAAAAGAATTTTAATCAAAAACGGACAAAATTAGTAAAGTCAAACGATGCAAAAAAATACCGAACAAAATTAATCGAATGCCGATTTTTCTTTTCTTCTTTCAAACACAATTTAAAAAATTTAGCAATAGAAAGAAAAAACATTTTTTTTGAAAAGATGTTGTTTTGCTTTTTTCAAAAAAATTATTTTTTACAATGGTTTTGTTGATCTGTTTTCGAAGCGTTTGAATTTTTAATATTTTAGTAATATTGATAGTCTTTAGTGAAGAATGATATACTGCTTTCATAATTAAAACGTCAAATATGTATTTAAAAAAATAAAGATGATATTATTATTGCAATAATAATGTGATGGGTACTTTTTTTGATTTTCAAATACCAAAATAAAGTTTATAAGAATCTTGATTTCAATTTTATAATTTGTCATTCGTCTGAGAGACCGAAAAAAACACGAATATTTTGTTAATTTTTTTAATATTTTTAAATATAATTTGATTAGGAAAACTTATAGACTTTCAAGTTATTCGTGCAAAAAATGGAAAATACGTATCATTTATAATGTCCAATATTATTACAAAAATAATTTTGAAATAATAATATTAACACAAATTTTAAATTTAAATTTATGTTAAAGTTATTTATACATTATTTAAATATTAAAAAAGCCAAAAAATAAATAATTTTTTTAAACAGCGAAAACTACATTTTGTTTGAGAAAATAACTTTTCTTTTTTTCTTTCGCGAAGACTTTGAAATTCTTTCAAAAAGTCTGTTTTAATGTCAAAAACCAAAAAAAATATTTCGGCAGAAAAACTAGATTGTATAAAAACTAAAAATGTCATCTGTTTGTCAAAAACAAGAAATGCAACATATAATTTTCTAAAAGTTTATGGAAGTTTTGAACGTAATTTATGAGAAATAAATGCCAGTTTTAAACTTCTTTAAATATTGTAAATCGGCATATAAATAATTTCAAAAAAAACCTTGTTTATACATTGTGTGATAAAGAATTTTTTAAAACTATTTAATTTGTTTAAGAAAATAAGACTGTCGTATTTAATAATGCTTAATAATTTTTGGCGGTTTTCACCATATATTTAGAAAAACATAATTTTACAGTTTAAAAATGTAATTAATTGTATTTGACAAAACTTGGAATTGTCTGAAATTATTGAGTAAAACAAAATATTAAAAAATGTTTCCACAAAAAATTTCAAAGGTGTTTTTCTGTTTTTTCGTTTACAAAAAAGATATATATTTTTCAAAGATGAAAAAGCCCCTGTCTTTTTTGCTATGCTAAAAATCGGCAACGACTATACTTTTTTCAGCGTTTTGTCAGCAAAAAAGACTAAGCGTTGAATCAACATCTGTTTTTCTGGGTTCTTTTTTAAGCGATCAAAAGAAATCCAACGTTTTAGAAATGAAAGAAAAAAATAATTTTTAAGGTCTGTCGCAATTTTGGAACTTTGAATATTTTATTTTTATACCAAAAGAATTCAAGTTTAATTTCTCGAAACATCTAAACTACTTTTATTTATTTACATGATTGTATATTTTTTAAGCTTTGAATACTATTGAAAACGTTATAAATAAAAATGTAATGTAAAAAAGTTTGAATATCGAATAATAAATATATAAAAATAATCTTATAATTTTGCAATAAAATCCTTTATAAATTAAATGGATTGTCGAAGTATTTGAAAAAAAAAGCACTATGAAATAACAGACATAAATGATGGGGAATAAACGTTCGTTTTTTTTGTCATTCATTCACAGAGGTTTATCGGATGAATTTATGAACAGTTTTCATTCCCGATCGTTTATGATCGACCGTTATGTCGTTGTGTGTATTTTTCAGAGACTTCGACACTCTTTTTAATACTCTTAAATTTTATTAAAATTATTTTGTTAATTTTTTTACTGATTTTAAAAAAACTTTATTCATTATATATTGTTTAGTTTTTTCAACTTTTCGCAAACTATTAATTTTTGGATTTTTCGGTTTATTTTTTTTGAGCAGTTGAAAGAAATTAAACAATGATTATTATTTTGTTTTATCCTGTTTTTTCAAGCATTTTCTCAAACTTCTGACATTTTTTTATCAAAAAGGAAAAGAGAAATCTTTCCTAAATCTTTTTTAACAATGTTTTTGCGTTTTTCTTTTGATTTCGAAAGCGCAGACAGAAAAAAATGCAAACAAAAATTGGTCAACTATTGACTTTGCAACACCTTAGTTTTGCAGCTGCTTTTGTTTCTTTCAAAACCATTTTCCACATTTTTGTAATAGAAAGAGAAAATGTTAATATTTCAAAAACATTGCCTGATTTATCAATTAATAAATTGATAGTTTTTTGAATATTTCAAACAATTTTTCTTAATTGAAAGTGAAATTTATGTAATACGCAAGCGTAAACAAACATTTTTTATATTAAAATAAAAGAAGCAACAACTTATAATAAAAGAACAATAATAAAAAAAAGCTATTCCAAATATTTTGCAGTTAAAACACCTGTTTAATTTTTTTGCAATCTTAATTGATTCCACAAAGATTCATTTTATTTCCTTTTTGATTTCACAAATGCGATCTTTATTTTTAAATTATCCTTTTTCTACTCTATTTAAAATGTTTTTATCGCTTCAAAAAAATGTGAAACAAAAACTTCAAAATAAAAACAGATTTCAAAAACATTAAAATTCTTGAAAATTGATAGTACAAATGTTTTAAATGAGATCTTGCATTTTATGCTTTTAAAATGCATTTGTCTAGTTAAAATATTAGACCACAAATACCCGGAAAAAATATTTCAACATTTACAAAATATTGAAAAGTTGATTTCAAAAAATTGTTCCGAAATATGTACAAAAATACAAATTGCTTTTACTATTTAATAACGTATTTTTCGACATCATCGAATTGGCTAAACGATATTCAAATGAAAAATCAATTCAACATTATAAAATTTTAATTAAAAATTTGCTGAAACATAATCAAAATATTCAAACTCACATTATTTTTATTATTTTTAAAACACATTTTTCGTTGTTTCTTCTTTGCACATTAATTTCAACAGCAAAAGCTTTCTCATTTTCTTTCTTTTTATCGCTCAAAAATCATCGAATTTTTTTTTTGCAAATCACCTGACAGGAGAAATAACCAAAAAGAATTTTATGATTACCTTATGTGGAAAATTAAAATGCAAAAAATGATTTCTTAGATATTAAAAATCCTTATTCACTTTAATAATTATTTAAAAATGTTTGTCTTTTATTTTAAAACTTTTCAAATTTATAAGTAATCTTTAAAGTAATATTACAAATAATTAATGTTTTTGCATTTTTTATGTTGCCATTATTAAAAAGGTAATTTATTCACAATTAAATGAAATAATTATATTTCAACGCTTTAAATGTTTAGTTAAAAACTTTTTCATTTCCAAAAATCAAATATTCAAAAGCGACAGTTTTGCCAATTTTAATATAGGTTTTTTTCTTTGCACATTAACTTTGCAGTTGCTCGACAGATGTTGTAAATATTGTTTTTTCAAAATTGTTTATTGCTCGCTAAAAAGCAGACACATGTATGTCTTTTCATTGTAAAAAATTCTGTCTTTTTAATACTCTTTTTTCAAAATATTCGCAAAGTTTTTTTTAAAAATATTTTATATATTTTTTTACAAATTGTATTTCAAAAATATCATTAGGTAGTTTCAATTGATGCAACTTGTTAACGTTTTACAATATCGCTTTGATAATCTTCATAAAATTTGCGACGGAGTATGTTCAACTTTATTAAAAGGATTATTAGGTAGATCTAAAAATACGGAAACAGTAAAATGCGGGTGCGGGTTGTATAACGCGGGTACGCGGGTAATATGTCGCGGGTGCCATAAAATTTGTGTTGTATACTGCAATGTTTTATATTTTTTTTACCCGCGTTATACAACCCGCTACCCGCGTTTTACTGGAACCCCTAAAAAGATGGGCAATTCACATAAAATTCCACAGATACCGAATTTGGAAAATCTTATTAACAACATTTTTTGGCCACATAAAACTAAAATCATTTTTTCACTATTGAATGCTGGAACTGCACATGACTAGGAACTGTCACTGTCTCAAAAAATAGAGAAAAAAATGGCGAGAAAAAAAAACCCAAGCAGGCGATGATAACACGATTTTGTGTGTCTATGGTTAGCACTTCAGCCTTTCATGCATGGTCGCAAGCAAGGATCTAATCTTAGCGAAATTGAAGTTTCACATTCGGCATCCAAAGAATCCATTTTGTAAAATCTCAGGGGAAATATATCACTAAAAAAAGGAAATAAATTATTATAAAGTAAGCTTTTTTTATTAAAAAAGATTAAAATAATTTAAGTTTTCATATTAGTTTACTTATTATTAACCGTACTATTCAATCTGTACTCACTAATAGACAAACTTATAAATTGTTTTTTGTGTGGCAGACAGGTTTGTATTTTTGATAAATTTTTATAATTCTGTGACCTTGCTTTATCAATTTTTGTGAACTTTCTCAGTGAAGCGAGTAGTTTGTCTTAATAAAAAAGG
The DNA here is from genome assembly GCA_034700145.1 of Panagrolaimus detritophagus. NCBI lineage: Eukaryota > Metazoa > Nematoda > Chromadorea > Rhabditida > Panagrolaimidae > Panagrolaimus > Panagrolaimus detritophagus. Next base: position 2,029 of record JAQIXH010000591.1, on the reverse strand, counting down.
CAATTGATAGATATTAAAGTTGTGCAAAGAAGCATGAGAAAGTATAAGTTTAGTTGGACTCATTCTTGTTAGATTATTTTAAAAAAACAATCACAGAGCTGAGATGCAAAGAAGGGAGAAGATCAACAGAAATGAGGTTATATTCACATACACACTTAGAGAAAAATAAAACTCAAAAAATATATTTAGGGGGCTTTCAAATTTTTTCCTCAGTTTTTGAAAAAAAAAAGCTTACTTTTTAATAATTTATTTTCATTTTTTGTGATATATTTCCACCGAAATTTTATAAAATGGATTCATCGGATGCCAAATGTGAAACTTTAGCTCTGTTAAAAGTTAAAAATAAAGCTGAAGATTTGGAAAAGGTTAAATTAAAGAAGACTTGTATTTTTAAATCATATATTCGCCAAAACTTTTCCATGCCTGATCCAGTCATGTTATATATTGCAAAAAATCCAACAAACTCAAAAATATATGAAAAAAATGTTAAAACATGCAAACATTTTTTCGTTGAAAATCCTATTATTGTTGGTGATTCTTTGTATTATCATAATTGCGAATGGCGTTTTGAAAAAAAAATTCGCAAATTTACAGAAACAATTAAATTTGATATGTCGAAATTAAGAGCTAAATTATGGATTACAAAATATTTTTTATTTAAACCAAAGGAAATCGAAAACGAAAAAAAATGTTGATCAAAATATGCTTTCTTCAGTTATTCCAAAAATTTTTCGCTGTGATGCAGAAAAATTTTTTGTTATGATCAAACTCTCCATTTTCAGAATCTTTACATTTTTATTTCTTCTGCTGTGATTTTCCGTTTTGAAAATATTATTGTAAAAAATGAAGATGGTTCAATTGTTTCGGTTGAAAAGATTGTCGAAATTGCTGTTAATGCAAAAGATATTCGATTGTAATGGTTTTATTTTAATTTTTTTTTATTGGCACTTATTTAGTTTGCCCCCTTCGGTCAAAAAACATTTTTATCAATGATAAAAAAAGATATAGAGTTCTAGCGTTCTGTGACGGGCTGTTAGCTGCCATGTCCACCCCCCCTATTTTTCAACTATAAAAATTTGCATAAATTTATTGAGTTTTGTTTGAAAATTCAGAAGGTTGGGTGGGCGGGTTGAGTGAGCGGTTGCTTTTGCAAATGAAAAAAAAAATGTTTGAGAGGGACAAACTAAATAAGTACCTTTTTGTTTTATCTATTTTAGCACATACGAAAAAATTCTGCCAAATATAACATCAAAAACATTTAATGAACTTCTAAAAATCCCGCATTTTTACAAACTTAATTGCTTTGATTTGCATAAAATTCCTAAAATTATTGATCTTGACGATTTTCATTGTTTTATGAAAGCAAGTTTTGATTTTTATTAAGAAAAAACTAAACAAAATTTTAGAAAAATAAGACTACGATTTTCTGGTTTACTTTCAATAATTCAATCTCGGAAGCTTACAAAAATCGCTTGGAAGAAATTATTGACGAAATTATTGCAACAAAAGTTTTTAACTACAAACCTCCTTGCTTTTATTTCAATGGAATTGATAATGAAAAATATAACAAGCTTCACAGCCTTTGTTATAAATATTAAATGTATATTTAATTATTCATGACAAAAAGTACTTTCGACGATTTTCTCTTGTTTGCGAAATGATATCCTTTATTTTTGAAAAAAGATTTTTTTTATGATTTTTCATTGGTGCGATATAAAAATTATTATGGTATTTCTTTTTATTTTCTTTGTTTCAACTTTTTTTGCAGTTGTTTTTTCGTTAAAGATCATTTTTTTGATTAAATAAAAGTACAGTACAAGATTTTTAATAATATCATTATTTATTTAATCTTTAAAATCATGAGCCTTTAAAACATATATTTTTTGATAGATTATTTTTGTGCAGAAATAATTGTAATTTGATGATCCGTAGAATGCCCAGACACTGAAGGTTTTTGAAGTTTAAGTTTTTGAAGGATCCATTTTCGGTAAGAAGTAATTGCTGTAATTTTAATAATTGGATTTAATAC
>JAQIXH010000590.1:0-12238 GCA_034700145.1 Panagrolaimus detritophagus | reverse complement strand
ACAATAATTTATTCTCAATGGAAGCAGATGTAGGCGCGGATCTTGAAAAACACAAAGGACACCAAAACGATTGTCGCCTATTTGTTGGTTTGCTCCTTTTTAATGACATGCATTTTTTTGTACACACGAAATGGATATATGTCAAGTATAAGAACTTCGTCCATTTGAAAATCAGACCCTTTTGTTGTAAAAGCATGATATCCCTATATTTGTTTGTTCTTCTATATAGTAGCTATCACTCGCCAGCACTGGTGATTTTAACTGTTAATCCCTTTAACTTGCTTCTTACTTAATGCTAATCCATGTTTGTAGCGAAATAAAAATAAAAACGTTGCATTACCTTTATAGCAGAAACTGAAGAGATTCCATCATCAACATAACCAGATTCTTCCATTGTGCTATCCAGAGCATTATAAAACTTGCGAGCATTAGACATTTCGCTGATCTAAAAAATTCATCATTTTTATAAAATAATTTAACACAAATCAGGACTTTAAAACGCGGTACATACATCAAACGGGAGGAATATTAAAAGAAGAATTTCCAAAGTATATAAAAGAGTTAAATATCATAAACTCTTCCAGAGTTAATGAAAAAAACAAAGACGAAGGGTAAAAAAATCAGTACCTTCTAAATAAACACGAAACAAAATTTTTAAAGTAAAAAAATTAGAACTATCTCAAAGTCGACTTAGTCCAAAATTATGTCAACTAAATTTAACGATGTCCAAAGAAACTTCAAATGCTATAAGATTTCAGAGCTGAGAAAAAAATTGATTCAGAAAAATGGCTTTTACTTTTATTTTCGACGAAAAAACACACAAAAGGAATTTCAGGCATGCGCCAGACAGCGAAAGAAATGCACAATTTTCGTTGCAGAAAAATCGAAAAAGTTGTTGAAAAATTCTTTTAAAAATCGGGAGTTCTAAAAGTGTTTCCAGAAAGCATGGGCGGGTTAGATTTTAATTTTTGGACTGCACAAATAAATCAAGTAGAATGAACTAAAGAATTTTATCAAATGAGGTATTCAAAATTTTTCTGGCAAATTTTTCTGGACAAAAAACGAAAATTTTCGAAAAAAGTTGACGTCGTCATTTTTTGATGAGCGCTTATTAGTCGTTAGAACTCTTTCCGTTTTATTAGTCGGCCAATTTCTACACTGAAAAATCGTTAGAACTTTTTCTTTTTCAAGAAACGATCAAAATTTCATTTCTAAAAAACTATCGTAACGAAAAAGTTGTTTGAAGCAGATTTTTTGAAAGTTGAACACTTTTGGCAAATTGAATCGCAACAAAAACTTAACAAATTTTGCAAAAATAAACTTTAAAATTTTGTGTATAAAACTTTATATTCGACACTATTTAAAAAGTTATGAGTATATTATTAAACGATAAAACAATATTAATAACAAATGTCTCAAATAAATTGGGACAAGCTCTTTCTCAACGGCTAGGCTTTGCTGGAGCAAATTTATTTGTTTCTGATTCCAATGAACAAAAGCTTCGAAAAGCTACTCATGATCTTAAAGAACTTGGATTGAAAGTTATGGGTGCTGTTGTTGATGTAACTGTTAATGAACAAAGAAAACAACTTTTTGATGAAGTGATTCTTTTTGCATTTTGATTTTTTAATAATAATAATTGTTTTTATAGATTGAAAAGAAATATGGTGGATTAGATGTTTTAGTTGCCAATCCTTTGACCAACACTGTTAAAGGTGAAATAATCAACAGCACTAAAATGGAATTGGATGATGTTTACAATAAAAATTTAACCACACCATTTAAACTTTGTCGAGATGCTGTACCTCTTTTATCAAAAGCAAAGTATGTTATGTTTCAAAAATATGCAACAAAAATATTTTTGTTTTAGAAATGGTGGTTCTGTAATATTTTTGACTTCATTTGCTGGATATTCTCCCTTTGAAGAAATTGGATTATATAGTGCAGTTTCAACTGGATTACTTGGACTTACAAAAGCTGTACGAAAACATTCCTTTCGAGTTACTGCATTAACAGTTGATTTATTTTAGGCATCTATCGATTTGGCAAAAAAGAATATCCGTGTAAATTCTGTTGTTTTGGGAATGATGATTAATGACGGGAGTGCAGCATTTTGGACTGATGAAAGTGGTGATGAAGCTCGTCTTTCACAACTATCAAAATTAATTCCTCTTGGACGTATTCCAAAAAGTAGTGAAGCAACAGCATTTGTAGAATTTCTTGCATCATCACGAAGCCGATATATTACTGGAGAAAATTGTGTTGTAAATGGAGGCGTTTCTGTGAGAATTTAAAAATTTAGGATTGTCTTTTGTTGATCTCGTTATAATAGTTTTTTATTGTACAAATAAAAGTAGTACTTAGAAAAATTGCGTTTTTTCACAACATTGGTTATTTTCCTTATTGTTTTCTATGAACTATAAAAAAATTCAGAATTGTTTGAACCTATTAAATAGAGATGCTAAAACCATGGAAATATTTTGGAGTTCGTTGTTTTTCTCAAAGACCATTACCGATTTCAAGTGAAGAATTTCAAGCACGTCGAGCTTCACTTGTACATGTTGGAAAACCAGAAAATCCATCAAATTATGGAGTTTCTGTTGCAGCTATTGTAAAAGGTACAGTAATTTTTTTGTCTATTAACTTTTTTCATCTGCAATATTTTTCTTATTTAGGTGCAAGTCGAACTTCATATGCTCTTGATGTCTATTATCCATTTCGTCAATCAAGTTATTTTCGTTATCTTTGTGGTGTAAATATCGCCGATTCATTATTATATGTTACAGAAAAAAAATCTGTCCTTTTTACTAAAGAAGTTGATGATCATACAGCGTAAGTATTTTTGTAAAAATAAATTTTTAAAACTTTTTCTAATTTCAGACTATGGGATGGTAATCGATATACATCAAAAGATCTTCAAAAACTTTCTGGTGTTGATCAAGTTTTGGATTTAAAAGAATTTGAAAGTTTTATTGCAAAAGAAATTGGAGATAAACATATTTTAATTGAACTGGATGATTTCAAAGATTCGCCATTAATGGAATTATTTGTAAAACGGCCAAATTCGAAATTGATTCCAATTGTTGATAAAATTAGATGGCGAAAATCATCTGCAGAATTAGATTTAATGCGTGAAACATGTCGAATTGGAAGTGCTGCAATGAATTCAATGATTAAAAAATGTAGAATGGCTCCAAATGAAGCGCATTTAAGTGGAAGGCTTGAATTTGAATATCGTAGACGTGGTGCAATCGGTTCTGCATATCCTCCAGTTGTGGCTGCAGGATCTAGAGCTCAAACAATTCACTATCTTGATGCTGATCAGGTAAATTACTGTAAGGCTTTTGCAAAAAAGTGATGTTTAAAATATTTAGGATATTTCTCCGGGTGATTGTGTTCTCGTTGATGCTGGATGTGATTTAGATGGATATGTTAGTGATATAACAAGATGCTTTCCAATAAGTGGAAAATTCAATGATCATCAAAAAGTACTGTATGATGTCCTTGAAGGTAAAAAAAATTTTGAAAAAAGTAACTATTAAAATTTTAAGATGTTCATAATGATTGTTTAAATTATGTTGAAAATGTTAGACCTTTAAAATTGAATGAATTATATTTTACAATGTTAAAATCAATGGCAAAACATTTAACTGCTGCAAACTTTTTTAATAAAGAACTTTCTAAGGAAGAAACAATTAATGTAAGCTTTTTTTTCAACAGTATTTTTAATTAAAATTTATTTTTTAGCTTTGTGATGAGCTATGTCCACATCATGTTAGCCATTATCTTGGAATGGATGTTCATGATACATTTGGAATTTCCCGTTCAATTGAATTGCTTTCAAATGTTATTATTACTGTAGAACCTGGGATTTATTGTCGGAAAGGAATTGAACATGTTAGAAAAGAATTTTATGGAATTGGATTTAGAATTGAAGGTAAATGATTTTTAAAAGTTTTTATATATTTTTCATCTTAACATTTTTTTGAAATGGCATCAAGCTGAAAGAACAATAGGAAAAAACCCTGATTGTCAGGTTCACACCATTTCGAAAAGACATTAAAATGAAAAATGTGTCAAATCATCCGCTCTCTTTAATCCCCGTTATTTTAAATGACCTTTGAATTTTTTTAGATGATGTATTAATCACAAAAACTGGATCAGAAATTTTAACGTCCACATGTGTTCGAGGTTCAAATGAAATAGAAAAACTTATGAATAATTAAATTAGCTTTTATTTTGGTATTTAAATTAGGCAAAAAAAATTAATTTTATGTATAAAACTTTTATGTTTTATTTTTGGCAGGATAATAACGAGAGAAAAAAAGGCAATATTAATTAATTTTAAACGAGTGCGGAATGCTTCAACGGCAAAATTCCATCAGTTGTTGATTTTCTTGAACTAAAAGAAGTTTGTTGCTGCCGTTGTTGTCCACCGATTATTTCTGTTTCATCAAATGCAATCGGAGCTCCTCCGCTTCTTCGATGTAACGTTTTTACTTGTAAAGGTTCCAATTTAACAACTTTTGGAGGTCTTGGAGATGAAGATTCACGTTGCCAAATACTTTGTGGATCTCGAAACGATGTTTCTTGTAAAGTTAAAGATGGCGTTGTAGATTCTGCACCAGAAGTTCGTCGAGACCATGTAAAAAATGCAGGTGATAATCGTCTTAATCGTTGTGAAAAATCATTTCCACTATTTCGATTATTATTATTACTATTAGTTTCAGAAATTATTTGATGATTTGAAGAATCATTTTGTAATCGGGAATTTATTGATTCTTTAACAGATTTTGCTCGTTCTTGAAGACGTCGTTGAATTTCTCGACGCATTGCAACTCGATGTAAAAGTGCTAACAAAATTGTAAATAATAAAATTAAAAGTAGCGCGCCAATTGCAACAATAACCATATGATTTGAATAACCTAAAGAATTAGAAGGTTATTGAAATATTTAAAAAAAAGTGTTACAATTATTTTCATCACTTGAATCATTTTCTGCACAATTTGCAATTCCATTACATTGTAAAGTTTTATTTATACAAAGTCTTGTACGCTCTGCACAAATATTATGTCCATCATCAATACAAAATTCACCACCTAAAAACTTTTTTGCAAAATTTTATTTTTTCAAATTTTTTCTTACCTTTACAAGTAAAACCTTCACATGGTTTTGAAGTAATTCCTTCATTTACCAATGAATTAACTTCAGTCCAAATTAATTTAAAACCGATTGGATTTCCTTCTTCTTCGTATTTTAAAAATTGTTCAATTGCAGGATTATCATGTGTAACAAATTTAATTATTACCCGATTTCCTTGGGATAAATATGATTTCATTCCTTCATCTTTATAATATAATTGTCCACCACAAAATTTTATTTCATTTGATTGATCAAGCCATTTTCTTGAACCAGAAATCATAAAATCATGCTTATATCCATCAATTATATACAAAGATGCTCGCTCACATTCAGCTAAAAATAAATAGATTTGGCTTAAAATGTAAAAAATTTGATGAAAAAAATGAAATTTTTTTGAATAGTTTTTTAAAAATTTTCTTAAAAAATGAATTCTAAATTAAAAAATTAAATCAGATATCTGTATTGCAAAACGTTTTTAAAATTTTTAATTAATACTGAAATAATTAATATTAATTTAACGAAAATGGATTTATCCATTTTTTTATTTAATTATCTAATAAAATAAGGGAATACTGTATCTTTCAAATATAACTTTAAAATTTTTAAAAATTAAAATTCTAACTAAAATTTAGGATAAAAAACACAAAATTGTTGATTTTTTACAAAACCTTTTTTAACTTTTTCAACGAATTTTACAGTAACAATGAAAATTTCGAAAGCAATATCTAAAAAAATTCAGAAATTAAAAATATTTAATTTTTTTAAAAACTATCAAAATTTCAATTTTAAATTTTTTAAAAATAGTAATTTGGAATTTCAAAATTATAAAACTTACAAATTGTTGGAGATAATTCTAAATGTACAATTCGAATATAAATTCGTTTTTGTGTATTAACTCTTAGCAACCAATTACATGTAACATTTTTTGGATAAGTATTTGGAAATCCTGGAGATGTAATTTCACCATTTATTTCATTTTGATCATTATGTCCTCCACATTCTCTTCTCCAACGTGTATCAGGATCACCATAAATTGACATTGGTTGTAAGACTTGTGCTATAAAAAGAAGTTGTTTTAATTGGCATTTAAATAAATAGTTTTAAAACCTTCTGGAACAAATTCATATTGAAGACGAAAACCACGTCGTTTAGAAGAATATGTTGAAACAAAAGTTAAAAGGACATTAGATTGCATTGTTTGAAGGGGATTTGGAATTTGTTTTCCACAATATCTTTGTCCAATATGATGTAATCGGCCTTCTCCATCTGTTACAGTTAAAATGATATAATCTTTTAAGCATTGAGCAGAACGACTATACACGTCTTCTAAATCAAAATCAATAAATATTATATGAACAACATATCCCGGTTCAGCCGTTAAATTAAAAATGCATCTTTGTTTACCCGGATATCCATTTGCTAAAAAGACTATTATATTATATTTTTATCCTTTGTACAATTAAGTTTTTACGATATCTGGGTGATGTGATTTCACCATTACGATTTTTACCCCCAATTATTTGTTCTCGGCCACAATCGGCTATCGTTTTTCCAATAATAAAAATTAGCGAAAATAGAAAGGCTGCCATGTTTGTTGTTTTTATCAAACATGACAGCCACATTTAAATCTTTGAAAAATAAAAAATTAATAAAATTTTATAAAGTTCAACAAAAAATAATAATTTCAATCATTTAATAAAAAAATAACAACAACAACAAATTTAATTACGATTAAAACGTTTAATAACAAATGGAACTTGTGTTGGAGGTGCTTCAGATTCGGTTCCACATAAAAAGATTCGTTGTTTACCAAATAACAAAGTTTCTTCTTCTAATACGCTTTTATTTGTTGCAGCAGCGGAAGAAGAAGTAGGCACTTGGCCGTTCATAAGTTTTCGCTCCTGGGCTCTTGTTTTTATCGTTGAAGACGTTGCTGCGAATGCAGCTGCTGTTGTTGTTGCAGAAGCATCTTCTTCTTTTTCATCATCTTTCAACGCTTGGGCCCATTGGGGAAAAAGTCTTGAATTGCCGACAAATCGATTCAAACGAGTAGCAGAAGGAGACTTTGAGTTGACGACTTCATTTTCACCGGTTGCAGCAGAAGTAGTAGTGGCGGTGGCAGCAGCAGCAGTAACAACACCACCATTCTCTGCTGCTGGTCCGCTGCATTCATATTTGACCAATCCTTTTAACTAAAAAAGAAAAAAATGAAGATGAGGCTTTCCGAAACATAACTGAATTTATTGCGTTATAAGCATCCGCTTTTACAAACGTCCGGCAGCCGCTTGCATTTTTTTAGGGCGACCTTAATTTTTTTTGCCGAAAAATCTTTTTTTTTGTTAAAAAAAGACCAAAAAATCCCTTTTTTTGAGAACTGGAAAAAAATCCAAAGATTTTAAATTAAATTAATTACCTCTGCATCAAATTCAAGAACAGTAAAATTTCGAAGATTACTAACAACAATAAGACGTCTTTCAATAATACTGCTAATTGCAACTGGATATTCTGTTACATGTTTATCACTAAAAAATAATTAATTAAATTTATAAATATAAAATTTTGAAAACATACTTGACAGATTCATTAAAAATATTAAAAGCAGGAAAATTTTGTACTTTTCCATTCAAAAAAAGTAATTTCAAAGGATTTCGTGTTGTTGATAAAATAACAATACCACGTTGATCATTCCAACAAAAATCAATTATTGGTTCTCTTAATGAATAATGATGAAAATTTTTTGATTCTTCAGAAATATTTCCATTAAATGGATTCAAGAAAAAAATATCATTTCGAAAGGTTAAAGCTGCCAAAATTTTCCCATCAGGAGATAAAAGTAATTTGCGAATACTTGAAGTTGTTCCTAAAATTTTTTATAATAAAAAAAGAGACAGAATTTTTTCAAACATACTGCTTTCATATAAAACAACTTCTTCTTTTGTTTCAAAATCAATTTTTCGAAGTTCAAAATTATTTACAGTATAAAATACTGTATCATTTGTCATTACCATTGCAGTGACAACTCCAGGAGCATTTATTTGAGAAATTTTACCAATTCTTGGAGGATTTCCAGGTTTAATAGAATAAATTTTTAGAGCTTTACAAGTTGAAGCAGCAATATAAAGACCATTTGGAGATAGCGCAGATTTTTCAAAGACATAAGTTTTTGATGAAACTCCAACAGTTTTTGATGGCACAATTTGATCATATGAATTTCGACGTCTTTCAACAACTGTTAAACTGAATAAAGTTGGAAGTAATTGATATTTCATTCCATCAGAAATGCTCCAATCAATCTAAAATATTTGTTTTACATTATTTTAAAAACCAAAAAAGTCATTACATTTTTAATTGGATGATAAGTAGGAGGTAAATGTTTTGAAATTAAAATATCATGTTCAGCTCCACCAGAAACAAGCCATTTATCAACAAATGTCATTGCTCGAACATCATTTTCATGAATAATTCGTTGACCAACAGTTGTCCAATCATTTTTATCTTGAAGTTGACGAAGTTGTTGAATACGGTAATCAACACCTGAAGCAAAAACAGAATCTCCATCAGTTGCAAGGGCAAGAACCGAAGCTTGATGAGATGTAATATTCTTAATTAAAGCCCCATTTAAGCTATTATAAACATTTACATTTCCTCTTGAATCACCAATAAGAAGATTTTGTCCCCTAAGAAAATGTAAAAATAAAAGGAAGCCCAAAGGAAAACTTACAAAAAGATTAAAGACCAAGCAATTGTAGCACGACGATGTTCACGTTGCATTTGAATTGTAACAGATTTGCCATCAACTGAATTAATGATATACACTTTATCCAAGCATCCAACAGCAACAAGTCCAAGTTTTTCCGATGCCGAAATAGCCAAAGAACGTTGATCAGTTCCAACACTAAATTGTTTTCCAACAATAATATCACCAAATTCATTTCCCTGATTTTCAACATATTTTAATAAAAATACATTTCCAGAATCAGTACCAGCAACAATTTCATTTGCAGATAAACGGGCAACACACCAAAATGGTGTAGCAGAAATTTGATGCCTCTAAAAAATGACACTAAAATGGGTTTTTTAAAACCGTTGTATACCTTTTTTGTAGTTGAAAATGGTGAAAGTGTAATAACAGAGCCATCCAAGCAAACGCATGCTAAAGCTGTAGTTCCAATCCATGAAATTCCTTCAACAAGTGTTTCTTGAATTACAACAGACTTCTCAAAAAACATTTTAGGCATATCAATTGTTGAATAAAATTCAATTTTACAAAGGCCTTTTGTTTCTGTTGCACTAAAAAAATTACATAAAAACAAGTTTTAAGAATAAAACACTTACTTTTTTTTATCATGTCGTCTTAAAACAGCAAGTTTACCAATTTCTTTATTCACCGTAAATGCATTTACAATGAAACCATCTTCTTTATAAATATTTGAACGTTCAACAAAACTTTCCAAATTGTATTCAGGTTCTTTCTTCATTCTAAAAACAGTAAGTATAAGTCAGATTTAAATAATTTAATTCTGTAAGAAAACACGCAAAAGAAAAAAGAGTAATTGAAAAAAATTGAGGATTCAACAACTTTAAAAAAACTCAGTGTTAATTTGGCATCGATGTGACAAACTGCCAATATACAATTTTTTGATAGAATTTCAATTCAAAAAAGTTGAATCAAAAAGAACTTCTCATTTTTCTCTTTGTTTATTTTTGATATTAAAATGGATAAGACACCATATGTTTTATTTGAAACTTCGTAAGTTTCTTTATTAGTTATACGACCATTTTTCAATTATTAGAAAGTTTTTAGAATGGGAAAATTTTTACTTGAATTATATTGGAATCATGCACCTAAAACTTGTCAAAATTTTGCAGAATTAGCTCGAAGGGGCTATTACGATGATACAATTTTTCATCGGGTTATTCGAGAATTTATGATTCAAGGAGGTGAGTTCATTTTTTGTAATTTTTAAAATTAATAATTTTTTAGGCGACCCAACCGGCACTGGGAGAGGCGGGACATCAATATATGGTGAACGATTCGCTGATGAAATTGATGGCAAATTGAAGCATACTGGAGCGGGAGTTCTTTCAATGGTAACTTCGAATCCTAATACTGTTTTTCATATATTTTGCATTTTTTTAGGCAAATTCGGGTCCTAATACAAATGGTTCACAATTCTTTATTACCCTTGCTCCAACACAACATTTAGATGGTAAACATACAATTTTTGGACGAGTTGCTGCTGGAATGAAAGTTATTCAACGAATTGGTGTCGTTAATACTGATGCCTCCGATCAACCAACCATGCCAATCAAAGTTATTCGAGCTATTCCAACTGAAGAAAACACTTTATAAACATTCTTATATTTTTGATCTCTCACTTTTTGTTAATTTTATTCCAATGTTATTTTTTCTTTCATAAAAAATAAACCGTATATATTTTTATATTCATTTCAATATTTGGCTTGTATTAAAAAAACAGTGAAAAATTAAAAAAACAAAGAGGTTAACAGTTATACAAAAAAAAAACAGAGATAAAAGGAATGAAAAAATAAAAGGCAACAATTAAAACAACTGTACAATTTTCATGGATTTAAAAACCGATATAAACAAAGTCCGAAAAACAAAATAAAACAAAGAAAGACAAAATTGCATAAATATATATATAAAACCGTGATATAGTATCCTGTATTTCTTTTTTCTCCGATTAATTTTTTTGGTATTATAAAAGAATAACATTTATCCATCTTGCTAAAATTATGAATGATTAAAATACAGTATGAAAAAATTCGAACCTTTGGGGGAGTATACCATCCAGATTTATTATGAATATGAACAAGAGATTTAAAAGATTGTTGAGCACGTGACAATGAATATGAATTACCCTAAAAAAGTTTTGTTTAATACACCTTTGATAAAAAGAAAAAACTTACTTTTCCATCAAAAGAAATTCTTGCTTTTCCTTTTACAAGTGTTGCACTAATTTGAAGAATTAATGATTCAATATTGTAAGCAGAAGACCAGCCTTGCTTTGTTAATAATTCCATGCAAAGTGCACCACCACTGAGAACAAAACCATTTTGAACTGTTGGACTTATTAAATGAACGAATGGTGGTTCAAATCTAAAATTATAACACTTTAGATACAGTATACAAAAAAAGTAAAACTTACGGAAAAGTATCTTTAAAATGGAATCGAAAATGTAAATAATTTTGTTTCTTTTCACGTTCAAGTTGTTTCATATCAGAATATAATGGAGAATCTTCATCAACTTTCATAAGGTGAACATCCCATTCATATAAATTATCTTTTACAAGATGAATGGAATAAACTCCATTTTTATGACTATCTGAACGATAAATTTCACGAATTTCTTTCATCAAACGATCATTTGCACTAATTGAACCCGTTGCAGCACCACGTAAATGCATTTGTCGTTGAACTTGAGCAACACGATTTAACACAGCTGTAGCAGCAGGTGTTGATTCATCATGCTTCTTCTCACTATCACCAGAACCGCCATCTTCAAATGCAGATGTATCATCCATCATATCTTCATATTCTGACATTTCAGCATCTTCATTTTCAGATTCAATTTCTTCATCTGAACCATTTCCTTCATCAGCTTCTTGATTTGGAACAATTTGTAATAATTCAGCTGGAACGGTTAATTGATTAAATTCACAAAGTCGGGAAACTAAATGATTGATTTGATAAAGGATCGAAGGATTTGAATCATTTCCAGTTAATTCTTCAAGACATGAAGTTACCAAAGGATCTTCAGATTCACTAAACCATATTGGAGAAACTCGAGGATAATTTTCTTGAATCTACAAAAAGGTTTAATAATATACAAGAGTTGTAAAGTGCAAAAACTTACAGATGCAGACATATCAAAATATTTTCCATCAGGTTTAACAAAGCGAAGGCACACTTCATCTAAAGATGAAGTCATAATCTACAAAAAAAGAAAGAAGTTATGAAGAACCCGGAAGTAAAATAAACAAAACTTACTCGAACTCTTTCATGCTCTTTTGGAAAAAGTCGATCAAGTAAATTTAAATCTTCACGCAATTTTTGAATGCAAGCCATTGTCA
>JAQIXH010000589.1:0-12251 GCA_034700145.1 Panagrolaimus detritophagus | reverse complement strand
TTTTTTTGTAGCATCTTTAAAGCTATCTCAATTTGTAAGAAAAAATTTCTTTAATGCGATTTTTTGTTTTTCTTCTTTCCTTAAACGTTTTTTTTTATAAATTATAAAAAAAAACTAAAAAAGACGCAAAAGAAATGTCCGTCATTTTTAAACTGCCGCCATACCGTAGTTTTCAAATCGATTGCAAAGAACGACAGCCACACATCTCATTTTGGGAGCTAGGCGCTATATATTTTTTTTCCAACAACGTTCAAACCTTTCCACAAAGAAACATATATCGGGTACTTTTTTTTAACTGATAATTTCGTTGAATCGAGTTATTGTAAAATTGTTTTTTTAAAATTAAAATTAAAATATAAATATATTAATAAAATAAATCTTAACAGGCGAGTTCAAATCTATCTATTATTATTCATATTTTTTTCTTCTCTTTTCTTTCTTTCTTCAATCAACAAACGACGAGTAATCTTTGTGTGTGGTTTACACTTTTGCTGAAAAATTAGTATATGAATCGAGTTGCAAGTATGGAAGGGCGTTTAACAGCTCCTCCTGAAATTGGTGGTGGCTGCTCACATGATTCTGGTAGCAGTAGAGCTTATCAAAAAGATGAATCATCTGGATCGGGAACTTCTTCACCGGGAAGAAGTAATTCATCATCAAATTCAAGTTCAGCAAGTGATGAATGCCTTCGTCGGTGCTCTGTTAGTCGAGATGAATGTAATTCTAGTCCCGATGCAACAACGGGTATATTAAATTAAAATTATACATATATTTTGTTGAGATTTATTGATTTTAGATTCCCTTGATGGTGATATGAATCGTCAACTTTTAAACATACTTGTGACAGCGAATAAGTTAGTTTTTATTTTTACTATTTAACATCTTAAGATTATTATATAACATTTATATGCTAACAAAATTACTTTAACAAATCATAACTTTTTTTTGCAGTTTGTTCATATATAACAAATATGAATCATCAAAACTTGAAACTGTTTATATACAGAAGCAACAATTCTTTTTTAAAAAATTAAAAGCAATCATAATCTAATCTAACTAAATATATTGCAAAAATTCAATTTTATTGATTTCAAGAATTTTTTTTATGCTTTTAATGAAAAATGCCTGCGGCGATCATTTGGTTATAGATTTTTTTGGAAAACATTATGGTTATTGTTTTTTCATAGACCAGGTTATTTAAAAACAATGGAAATGCCACCTTTTCTTTCTTTTTTTGCATTATTTCTGCCATTTTCCCACTGTTGTGCAAAGAAAAAAAATTTGATCAGCGGTCTTCGCTGGAAAGTAAGGGTTAGACCACAGAAAAAAAAATAGATGGGCTAAATTTCTACGTCATTGATTGCAAAAAAAAGCAACTAGCCAACATCTGCAAAAAATCTTTTTGTGTTTTCTTTAAAGCCGATTTTTGTCTGCTATCAAAATTAATCATTTTTTGTCTGATTTACAAAATTATAGCTTGATAAAAATTTTATTTCCTAAAATACTTAGTTTTTTTGGTTCGATTTTAATAAATTTGAAAAAAATAAATTATTCTATTTATTTTTTTAGCGGTGAACATTTTGTCACTGATAATACCGCTGATAATCCAATGATGGCAAGCCTCAAAGATTTATTTACAAGCGAAGGAAATATCGATGAAGCTTTAAGTCGGTTAAAAAAGCTAAAAACTCATAATGCCAGTTGTCAAACTGATGTCGTTGATGATTTTCCACCATTATCAACAATAATTCGTAATAATTCTTCAAGTAAGTTTTTTATTCCCCCTCTCCTTATTTTAGATATAACTTATGATCCCCTTTTTAAAGGCTCTTCTAATTTAGCTGATATGGCATCAACATCGAATATCACGGAAGGTGTTTTACCACTTGTTATTCGAAACTTTAGTCAAATGCAAGAAACAATGCGTGGACCAATTGTTGGAATTCGGGGTGTTCCATGGCGGATTATGGTTATGCCACGGCAACATGTTGTACAGAAAAAAGGGACACAAAAATGTCTTGGATTTTTTCTTCAATGCTGTCCAACAGCTTATTCTGAGTAATATATATTTATCCATATAAATAAACATAAATTAATATTAAACCTTTTTTTATAGTTCTTGGTCTTGTCAAGCAAGTGCTGAACTTCGACTTATTTCACAAAAAACTGATGTTCCTAATTTTACAAGAAAAACAAGTCACAGTTATACTGCAAAAGAAAATGATTGGGGTTATTCATGCTTTATGACATGGGCGGTAAGCTTTTCACCCCCCATCCCTCCACAATAATTTTCATAAACATTAAATTTTAGGATATTTTGGATGAATCCCAAGGTTACATTAAAGATAATACTGTAAAAGTTGAAGTTGTTGTAAAAGCTGAACCACCTAATAATATCCTGTATGTTTATAAAATTGCCATAACTCCAAAAACATTATTCATTATCATTTTTTTAGCGATCATGCACAATTTCAAAAGAAAATTCGTGAATATATTCGTCTTGCAGATGTTCAAGCAACTAGAGGATTTATTGATAAGGCAATTGAAGTAAATACCAGTGCAAGCAAATTTTGTAAAGATAAAGATCTTGAATGCAAAAGCGAATTAGAGACCCAGTTAAAACGACTTATTGACCTCAAGTTAAAAGAATCAATTGAACGTATCGAAAAGGGTAATACAATTAAAAATGGAGAAGAAGATAGCTTAACAAATATCAATGCGCTTCGACAAGCCATGGGCGGTGGCTCCGCAGCGCGTTCACAAAAGGCGCAGAAAGTGGTTAAAAAAGATGGTGATACGGCAAATAAAGAAGCTGCAAGAAAGCAAGCTGCTGTTGTTCGAAATAATAAATGTCCACCTCGTTCAATGGAAGATATGAGACGGGATATTGAAAAGCAAGTACAAAAAACAACTTCTGCAACTGCTACAAAGAAACCAACACCAGCAATACCAGCTTCCAATAGACAAATAAGTGGATTAGCAAGTGCAAAAGCAAAGGCAAAAACAAATGGTACAACAACACCAAAAATCGGTGGCTCAACTGGCCGATTACCTGATTCACCACCAAAAGGAAATCCTACAGGTTTTCGAAAAATATTTAATGATGAGATGCGACTCTCTGATAATGATGAAAGTTCAAATGCAAGTACAGAAAATATTAATGTAAAAAATCCTGCACATGGAATTTCTGATGAAGATTTAAATTTGCAAGGAAGTGATGCAGATGTTTATGTTGGAGAAAGTCAAATTTCTGTAAAGTTATCTGCAACTGATGAACCAGATTTTAATTTACATATTGCAAAAGTTATGGAAACTTTAAAAGATATTTCACCAGATTTTCATGAAGCAATGCGTAAAACTTTTAGAGTATGTTTTTAAAAAAGCAATTTTGAAAAAACTTATGTATAAATTTTTTTAGAATCCTTTGGCAATGGCATATAGTGAAGAAGATTCTTTTATGGAAGAATTATATGGTGGCCCACAATCCCCACCTGTCCATGAAGTTTCTGTTCAAACAGAAGCAATTGTTCCAGTTGTAACTGAAACGGCTGTCGTTGATGCCGCAACTGCAAAACCCTTACCAAATTCTCCAGATGATAAAGGACGAAAAGTTAAACGTGTACGAAAAACTCGTGGAAAACAAGAAAATGATGAAAGTGGGCAATGTGGACAATTAATTGGTGATAATCAACAAAAGGGTGATTCAATTGATGATCCATCTGAAGGAATATTAGAATATGAAGTATCAGGATTAGCATCTGCAAGTAATTCATCAAATTATCCTGGTAATAGTCCCAACAGTCAACAAGATCCACCATTTATTACAGAGGGTGATGAAACATCTGGAAATGCAACTGCAACTCGATATTTCAATTCATTGCCAATGAATGTTGCATTTGATTTTATTGAACGTATTCGTGATAATGATAATCCCGAACGTCCTGGTGCATTACCACCTGGTGAAGAAATTAATTCTGTTCAATTTATTGATCTCATGTTTCGGCAAAATATTAATGATTTGATTGGAGAATTTGTTAGTAACGGACAAGCATTTCATGTTGGAGTTGCAAATAATATCTTTAAAACATTTCCTGGTTATCAACCAAATCGTCCACTTGGAGCATTTGAGCAACGTCTTGTTACAAATGCATTAAATGTTGTTTCTGTCAATTGTTTAAATTTTACTGCAAGCATTCACAAATTATACAAATTTTTCCATGCTTTAAATATGTCTGCAAAAGCAAGTGCTGTTAATAATTGTATGAGTGAACTTGAAGCTACAATCAAAGGAATGAATGTCACTCCATCAGCTGATCGAATTCCAGATATCAAAAGTAAGATTCTCCTGTATACCATTTAACAAAGCAATTAAAAAAACAATTTTTTAGTCCAAGATCCACCAATAAATCCATTAGAATTTAATATGTATGAAGATCCTGATTATCTTCTTGATAAATCATATCGTCGTCTTCATGAATATCTTGTTGCTGAAATGCGATTTATTGTTAGCGTTTTTTCTGGATTTGAGTATGTTCAATTTCCCTTGCTTTAAAGACACAAAAATTTTCATTTCCTTTTTAGCTTTAGTTATGCTGAAACGGTTACAGAATCAGTAAAACTTATTCGACATCTTCGCCTAGAAAATGAACGCTTAAAGAAAATGGATGAAGATAATCTTATTCGTCAACAAGAACTTGAAGAAAAGAAGGAGCATGAAATGAATGAAATTCGAAATTCAAATAATGGTGACAAAGATAAGATTAATGACCTTAATAAACAAATTAAAGAACTTAAAAAAGAAAATAAGCGATTAGAAAAGAAGGCAAAGCAATCAGATTCACAAAGTCAAGAAGTTTCAACTTTACGAGAAAAATATGATAAATCTGAAGAAAAGTTAGCTGATATTACAGGTCGTTATAATGATCTTTCAAGTTCAAATGCTCGTGACAAGCAATCATGGCAAGATACAAAAGCAAATTATATTCGAGAAAAACAATCACTTGAAAATGATGTTAAAAGTTTAAAAGTTCAATTAGAAGAAAGTCGAAATAAAGCCAGAAAACTTGAAGAACAATTGGCATCTGTAAGTTACAAAATTTTTGTTTGTGATAGCGTAATTTTGATAATATTCTTTTTAGGAGAAAAAATCAAATCAAAATCAACTTAAAGCTGAAAAGGAGCGTGCAATTAAAGCTGAATGTACACAACTTGAAACAACTCTTGAATTTGGTGTTAAAATTCTTGAACGTGCACAACAAGATTGCAAAATTCAAATTCGTCATTTTGAAAACCTTTTGAAAAATCAACTTTCTGAAACTGATCAAGCAACTTGTAATAAAGGCATTCAAGCATGGAAAGAAAAGATTGAAGAAATTAAAAAACTTATTACAAATGCAAAAGCTGAATTCCATGCACAAATTGCTGAAATTAAAAAGGGAAAAACCCTTGCAACTTTACCAAAGATTACTGTACCAAAGCCTCCTCCACAACCTGTTTTACCACCATTAACATCACAGCAACCTCCACAACAACAACAAATTCAACAGCAACAACAACAGCAACAACAACAAGCTGCCGCTGCAGCTGCTGCACAGTTAATGCAACAACAACAACAACAACAGCAACAGTTACAACAACAACAGCAGCAACAGCAACAACCTCCACAAACTCCTGGAGGACATATGATTTCAATGCCAAGACGTGCTTCACCTCATTCAATGAATGCTCAATTTGTTCAACATCAATATCAAGATCGTGGAATGATTAGTCCATCACAAAATAAAGCTGCTTCAAATCGTGGATCAATTACTCCTCAACCAATCGGCAATTTTTCAATGCCTCGTGGTAGCATGCCACAAAGTTCTGGATATCAACTTCCAATGGGTCGTCCAAATTCAACAATTGGTGGTTCACCAAATTCCAATAAAACTGGATTACTTCCAATTGGCGTTCGTCCACCAAATTTTACAGCTAAAAATGGAATTGTTCCAACTACCCCCCAACATGGAAGCATGATGAAAGATATCGATAATGCCGCTGCTGCAATGCTTAATGCAGTTGGAGGTATGTCTGCTCCACACCGTCCAATGGCACATTCTCCACCAGTTTCTGGACCATACGGTGGAAATGTTACATCTTCACAAGATATGTTTTCAATGAATGCTACACCTCGCAGTGCAACAGCTGCACCACCACCACAAATGCAGTCAACTCGTAATTCCGATTATCGTTGGTATGATCCACTTAATGCATATAGTGATTTATATGAACCAGCAAGAAATAATTGGGCATTAGGTGGAGATTTCATGTCATCAAATAGAAATTCATCAGTTATCTCAACTTCTCCTTCTATTACCAATGATCCTGGTTCAGCTCCAGTAACCTCTAATGCAATTGGAATGAATCGTGGCCCACCACGTACTGGTTGGTTTGGTGAAGCTGAAAATGCAACAGTAATGAAACAATTGCCATAAAAAAGTACTTTGAGCTTTTTCTTTATATTTAAAAAAAAGTCACCAACAATTCTCTCCATCCTATATCTGATTTAATATTGTTTTTCCTACAATTTTGTTCATTCTACAAATTTAGGTTATATAGTATATCTATATTCTCAACCCTTTTTTTATACAGTCTATTTTGTTTCAATTTTGTTTATTTCTTTTTTGTAATAATGGGTTGCATACACTGGTTGAGAAAAGAAATTTTTATTTTAAAAAATATATATAAATATTTATAAATATCAAAACATAGAGATTATTTTCCTATTTATAAGCTTCTGTTTTTTTTTTATCTGCCTTAAAAAAATAATAATGGTAAAATTATATGTATATAAACTATATATATAAGATTTATCTATTCTATTCAAAAAAAGGAAAATATTCTTCTTTAAACTATATTGTATTTTTTTGTCTTTCTATTGTTTTTTTATTATTATTATTATCCTTTTTTTAAATGTCACTGTCCCACAATCCGAGTATATCGCTGGATATATATGTGCTAATCGCTGACAAATCAAGTCGCAATCTGTTAACTAATTTTCTAGCTTTGTATACTTGTGTAATCTCTCTTTTTTATATTATGTTATGTTAAAAAAATATTCAAATTTTGTTTACATTCATCCATTTTTCATTATACCACTTTTAATTTTGTATATCAAATTTTAAAAACTTTGTTGACCGCCCCAAGCAACATTGTTAAAATTTTTGTCAAAAAAATTTGATACAAAATTTCATTCTGCGCTATGGTTCTCTATTTTTTTCTTCTTCATTCTTCTTATTTTTCATTTCTTCTTCCCATTGAAAAAAGTTGTCGTTAAAAAATCCCT
Organism: Panagrolaimus detritophagus; assembly: GCA_034700145.1. NCBI lineage: Eukaryota > Metazoa > Nematoda > Chromadorea > Rhabditida > Panagrolaimidae > Panagrolaimus > Panagrolaimus detritophagus. The sequence continues at coordinate 4,927 of JAQIXH010000589.1, read as the reverse complement.
CAGAATGATTGAGATATGTTTGCCCCCCAACAGACATCCCTCTTTCTTCTTCTTCCTTTTATTGTATTCTTTTTTCTGGGCTATATTTTTTATGAGTAATCGCCTTTTAAAGAACATCTGATAAATAAATTGGTTTTGGTTTATATATTTTACACTTTTTTGTTCATTCAAAAAACAACGTTTTTAACATTTAATTTTATGAAAAATTATTACAAAAATTTTGTATATATTTAAAATAATGTAAACAAAAAAGGCAGCTAAACAATAATAATAAGAAACTTTTTAAAAAAAAGTATTTAAAAGAAATGAAAAAATATTTTATTTTTTGTTTTAGAATCCTTGAGTAAAATTGAATCGATTAATTGTTAACTATAATTATACTAAAAAAGAAAAAAAATTAGAGAGAATTAATATAATAAAATTTAATACGGAAACGGAATAATTGATTGTTTTTTAAATAAAAGAAAAAAATAAACAAATGCCCAAACAAACACAAAAAAATGTAGAATCATCATGCTTCAAGAAACAAGAAAAAAAAGTATCAAGAAAAAAAGACAACTGGTAAAAAATAAAAACGTGAATGCAGTGTTTTGAATTTTTATTAAACGGACGGAATTTTAAACCGTTCGTCGCAAATAAAGGCGGTACATTTTACCGATTTTCTCTAAAGCTTTGCTTTTCTTTTTTTATTATTATCGGTTTTAGAGCTAACCAGCGACTACTTATTTACTCGATATGTACAATTTTTTAAAAATAAAAAGAGAGAGGTTTTTGAGAAAAAAAATGAAATAATTGGAAAAACGAGAATTGTAATTTTTAAGAGGAAAAAAGGGCGAAACAAGACATTCACTCGGCATTTTTAAAAAAAAGTATTTTTTTAAAAATTAAAAATATCTTATGCGTTTGGCTGCTGCAGCCCGACGAGGAATGAAATCACTTGGATTAAATGCAGGCTTATCTCCTTCATTTGTTGGTGGAGGAGATGGTGAAGATTGTTTATTTTCAGTTGATTCGGTTGTTGTTGCATTTGCTGCAGGACGACCTCTTTTACGATTATTTGCTGGTGTTGAAGATGTTGAAGCTGGTGTGGTGGAAGTGGCAGGTACGGATGGCCTTGCGGGAAGAAAAGCTTTTCCTTTAGGTGCTTTCTTTTGTGATGTGCCTGGAGAGGGTGATGGGGAAGGTGATGCACGCTTTCTATTAATAACTGCTGTTCGCTTTGATGCTGGACGGGTTGTTGGTTTTGCGGCATTATTTTTTGAAGCTTCATTTCCATCAGCCTTTGCATTAAGTGTTTCATTTTCATCACTAAAAAATTTTATGCTAATTTTATGAAGTTAAGGGTTTTTTTTGAAAGCTTACCCAATTTTTTTAAGTTCAGCTTGTAATCTTTCACATTCGCTCATTTGTAAGGCAAGATTCAGTTCAGTTTGTTGGAGTCGATCCAAAACTCTTTTATAATCATCATCCAATTTGGTTGCACGTCGCTTTTGTGTATAATGTCGACTTCTTTCAGCTTGTAATTGACGTTTCAATTGTGCAACTTCTTTCTCCAATTGGCCTTTATTTTCATCAGCATCTGAAGATTCGACTTCTGTATGTTCTCCTTCCTCTTCTTCATGTTCGCTTTCAGCGGCTTCAGCCTTTCGTTTTCTACCTTTTTTGGCAGGAGTTTTCGGTGCCGCTGTTGCTGCAACTGAAGCTGCTGATGCTTTTGGTTTCTTTTCTGCTGGCTCTTTTTTCTCTTTCTTTGGTGCAGTTTTCTTCAAAGCATCCTTGCGTTTTGGAGTTGCAAGTTCTTCAAAATCAGAATCATTGAAATTTGACATTGCAACATCATCTCGTTTTGTCGATTTTGTGCTTTTGCGTCGGGGTGATTTTTTGTTACCTGATTCTCCTGCCTTATCATCAGGAACAGCTTGGGGCTGTGGTTTTGGTGGTGATGCTGATTGTTGAGGAGCGGGAGTTTGTGTAACAACATATTGGGGTTGCATTGATTGTTGTGATTGTTGATGGTTAACGATTTGTTGATAAGTTGAAGGTGACATTCCTTGAGGGTTTGCGTTTGACATTATTGTTGCACCTGGGGGAAGTGTCATACCTGGCTGATAAGTGACAACTTTGGCCATTTGATTTTGCTAGAAAAAATTGAATGAAAAACTGAAGTTCTCAAAAATGTAAGTACCTGATTATTGACAGAAGGAGTCTGTTGGGCACGAATTAAGTCATTAATACTACTAAATATGACAGTGGTATTATTATCAAATTTGGCTGTGGAATATCCCGCAGGAATTGAATAGCTAGTATTTCCAGCACCATTTTGATTTCTTGGTACTGTTAGTACAGTAACCTGTTGTGGCATTGATTGAGAGGTAGGGGATCGAATAGTTTGGGCAATTTGTTGTTGTTGGAGGTAATTTGGCATTTGTACAACTTGTTGCTGAGGTATATGTGATCCGGAAGGTTGTTGTGAAGCCGCAGCTGCAGCAGCTTTACCTTTTCTTCCTTTTGCTTTTCCTTTAAATGGTGAAGCGGATGTAGGAGGAAGTTGAACAATTTGTTGTGGCTGTTGTTGTTGCTGTTGTTGTTGTTGAATTAATGGAATCATTGAATCATCTTGAACCATATAAATAGTTTGACCTGGTTGTAAATGTGGGGCATAAACCATTTGTTGATGTGGTTGTTGTTGTTGTGGTTGAATGGAATTAAATGGCAGCTCAACATTTGCAAAGTTAATTTCTCCATTATTTCGATCTTCACCTTCAAAAGGTTCATTGTTTCGAATTTTATTCATTACAGAAGACACAACATCATCAATTGTTGAATTTGGATGTGAAGATCCAGGTCCAGCATTACTTGCAGATACAGCTTGCTTTTGAGTATTATTCTTTTTGGTACGTTTTGGTTTTGTTGGGGCAGCATTTGTTGAATTTGCTTTTACTTCAGTTACAGCCCGTCGTAATATAGATTCAATTACGGCATCTGTAGAAGAAGGTTCTTAAAAGTATTTTTTATTATTTTTTTTACAAAAAAAGAGATAAATAAGTCATACCTTTTTGACCACTTTGTGCATTTGTTTTAGCATTTGATGAACCGGCTGCGTCCGCTGCACCAGTATTATTAAGTGCACAAACAAATTCTTTTGCAAAAAATGTTGCGGAGTCATCCGATCGAGATTTGAGCGTTTCAGCGGTCTGTTTCAATTTACGCACTCGATCTCGAAAGCGTTTTATGGGTAATATTGTTTCCGCGCTTTCTTTATTTACGTTAAATCCTTTAAGTTTTAATACTGCCAGCCAAGCATTTTGAATACCAAATTGTGTAACGAGATCCATAACTGTTCCATTTGTGACTTTTACGGGTGGACCAGTATAATCAAAGCTTACTGAACCAGCAGTAGGCTGTACACCTGGCTTTGCAACACCTCTTTGTTTAACAACTAATGGAGGCATTTGCATTGATGATGCGCCTGTTACAGGTGGATCATTTACTGGTACATTACGTTCTGTCATTTCATTATCAACATTTGTTGTGGTCGTTGTTGTTGCATTTGTTGTTGTTGTTGTCGAATCATTAGACTTTCCATCATTTCCTTTTGTTGGTGTTGTAGTTGGCGTGGCTGGTGTTGGAGTAGTGGCAACAGCAGCAGCGGCAGAAGAAGCTGATACAGGAGCTACTTCACTCATTATTGACTTGATAATTTGTTGTTACCAAAGTCAAAAAATTTAAATTGAAATATAGGTGTAAAAAATAAGTTGAGCGATTGGCCGCAGACGGCCTGCAGGTTTAATGCCAATTTGTTTTTATTTTCTCCAAAAAACGCAGTAACTGCAACTTCTAAAAAGGTTTCAAAATTTTATTAAAGTATGACCTTGATCACATTTTTTAAACGGCAATTTTAAAAAAAGTTGATGGCTTTTTGTAAAAAAAACTTTTTTCAAAAAAAAGTAGAAGGGCATTGTCAAAATAATTCACGCAAAAGATTAATTATTTTAAACTAATTAAAAGTTTAAAAAAAGTCAAAATTTATCATAAAAAGAATGACAACTTTGACTGACGCTAACCGCCAAAAATATACCCAAAAGCAAAAAATAGTACAGTAAAAAGAAACTTCCATTTTACTTTTTGTACAAAGAAGAAAGTTAAAAAAGATAACGATATGCCACGCCAAAAAAGCGCGGCAAAATTTTTTCACGTATCAGAAATTATAAAGTGGTCAAAAGTAAAAAAAGGGACGCCACTTTTTTTTCAATATTTAATTGGCCGCGTTCCAAATAAATTTTCATTCATCATGTTAGTCTTAATTGGCTGGCAGGAGAGACAGAGTATGACTAAAAAAAGCTTGAAGAAAAAAACAAAAAATAAACAAAATTGGCAAATTGCCCGATTTTGGAAGAAGTGGTAGTCAATAGTAGACCATATGGCGTCACAACAATTTACACTAATCACGTGTTAAATAAATAAAACTGGACAACACAAAAAAAAGAAAAATGTATGACCGCCATTATTACTTGAATCAGCAAAAAAAGTTGAAAGAAGAAAAATAAATTGTATCAATGATAACGTAAAAAATCAATAAAAGGTTAAAAAAGTAACACACTCCAATTTTCTTTGATATGTTTTTTTTAACTTTTTCAATTTTCTACCAACCAGTTTTAAAAGGGGGAAAAAAGGTGATGAAGGTCTTGTTTAAGAACATTAGTAGTGATGAACCATCCCCTAACACTTTTCCCAAAAAAAGTGAAGAAAATTACGCACACAAGCAATGGTGATTAGTTCAAGTAATAAAAAAAAGATTGAATTGAAAACAAAACAAAAAAAAACAACAGAACTTTATGCAACTGTAAAAGAGAAAAGGCGGAGAAAGGCATGCATTTCATTTCACGCGAACACTTCTAACTTTTTTTAACTGTGATATAATTTTTTT
>JAQIXH010000588.1:0-12252 GCA_034700145.1 Panagrolaimus detritophagus | reverse complement strand
TAATAATTTTTTTCACGTACTCCCCCCTTAGCGTTTTTTTCGAAAAAATTTTTCTTGTCCAGGGAGGGAGGGGGGGGTCGGAAATCCGACCCCCTAATCATCTATGGTTTATTTCCAGGAAATCGGATTTGGTGCTGTCAAGATGAGTAAGACCTCATGCAAGTATAGTGAGCGGATAAAGCTTGCCTCACGCTTCACACACGTGAGCACGGGGTACGCAACGCGTTATACTTTTGCAGTTCTTTCCGATTCTAGTCTTTCCATTCCCAAAAACAACCGCACATCGTCCCAACTGCCCACCCAACTCATTTTTTTGTACAAATACAATGTTTTTATGCATACGTGGAACGGAAAGAACTGATGAAGTGCAGTAACTAAAATCAGGGACGGTGCAAATTTCAGGTGAAAAATGGTTACTTGTTCGATGCGTTTTAGAGGAAATTCCAAATGGTCCAAGAACTTCAAATTTTATGTTTTAGCGTTGCGTTCACGAATGTGCTGGTTAATTCAACCAGCAGCTTCTTTTTTTCACAAAAATGGGTAATTAACCTGTTCTTTTTGTTTATTTAAGGACGTGCACAGTTTTTTCAAAGTTATGAGTTTGGTAGCATTAGAATCGCCGTAAAAAAATCATTGGAAATGAAAAAAAGAAAAAATTAAAAAAAATAATAACAATGTTTAATCAAGTGTTGAAAAAAAAATTTTTTTTTCAGCCTGGGAACATATTAGTTTCATATATATTTTCGTGTCGCGTTCGCAAACTGTTTGTAAAAAAAATTTGTTTTAAATAAAATTTTAATTTTAAAAATTTAACCGTATATTTTTTGTAAATTTCAAAGCCAAATATTGTACAAATAAATATTTGTAAAAAAGCGACAATTGATTAAGCAGATTAAGCTCTATCTTAGTGGTTGGAATGACTCATTCCCATTTATTTTGATTCTGCTCGCGAGCTTTGATACCTGTTAGATGTAGTATTGAAATCTGCTGACGTTTTTTGCGTTAAAGGAGGAGTTTCACTGTATTTCTTTATACTGGTAACTCCTCTTTAGCAAAGATCTTTTTTATTTTTACATTTGCTTTTTTTAAAGTTTTCTCAATATTGTTTAATAAGTTTTTTTTGTTAAAGATAAAAATGATCAACAACTGTTTATTAATAACTTCCATAGTTTTGGGCGTAATGTTTTTGTTTTATTTTTTTATTTCTATACCCAAAGGTCTATTTATATAGAAACGTTGTATTAATTTTTTAATTTTTTTTCTAGAGATGTTCATATTTTTTCCTTCTAATTTTTTACTAAATACAAGCAAACCAAAATACATTACAATGGTAGGATATGGAGGTAGACTTGGCAACAACGTGAGCAATTTTCTTAAATAAAAGTTTTGACAAACGGCTTCACATAGTTTTCTGTCAAAAAAAGGCAGATGACAAACTTTCAAATAAACCAAACAATATTTTTTAAGATTTTTCGGTTTGCAACTTTATTCGGTATTGGTAAACAATTGGGGCGTATACCATATTTGCCAGTTGTGGATCCATATGATATAAACGAAAACAATGAAATGTTTCGCGTTTTCCCGTTAATACCCTTATATTATCCATACAAAGTAAGTTTAAATCTTTCTGCGAAGTTTATAAATTACAGCAACATAGTTTGCGTTTATTGTTGACGTATCACGTTGTTTTAAGTATAAATTTACTGACGTTTTTAGCCTAACATAACCAATTATGAAATTGTCAACTTTACATCGGACTGTTGTAAATATAAAGAATTGCCTAAGTTTGTCTTTTTTGACTTACTTTTTTGATTCGTATCATTTTTAGCGACTTATTTACAAACAAAGCTGAATATTTAAAATTATCATCAGGAAATCTCCAAGTTCCACGGTATTTCGAAAATGTGAAAGATGAACTTTTAAAAATTATGCAATGTAGTGACATAATAAAGCAACAAATTTACAAAAAAGCTGAACATATTTGGAAGTAAGCAAATTTAAAAATCAAATAATGATAAATTATTTGAAATAAACTTTAAGGACAAATAACTCATCTCACAAATTGTGCGCCCATATACGTCGGAAAGATTTCTTACTTCTGAAAGGATACAAAGGTATCTTACTCTTCTCAATTTCCATGTTTTTAACGTCGTTCTAAACCGAAGGCAGTTTTTCTTTTTTTTTAAAGATAAACATCATGATTGTTCTTACGATCCATCACTTTTGATCACTGAAAAAGTGCCCCCACATGTACAAAATATTCTCCTAATAATGAGGCTATAAAAATTAGCAATAAAAAACAAAACTTAGTTACAAAATGTGCTTTTGCAGGAATGACGTATGAAATCTTATTAGATGCAATAAAATTTATTTATGGCGAGATTAAGGAAGCAACAAATAATGCGATTAGTTTAATTCTAGTCGGCGACGATGAAAATTTTATCAGAAATTTAACATTTGTTTCAATGGTATAAATAAGCAAGATTAAGTTTGACGTTGCCAAGAATTATACCTTTTATCAAGGAATTTTTTTGCAACTTCTTAAGTATTTTTATCCTGGTTTGTCAATAACTCAGCATTTCAGCCATTTACAACAATAACAAAATTAAACAGTGGGAAAAATCGTGGTTTTGATATGTGTTTTGCAATTGAATATTGTGATACATTTTTGCTGTCATCATCAATGAGCACATTTGGTTGGTGGATTGGATATTTAATGAAGAGCCAAGGCACAGTATATTATGATGCCGAAGTCAGTAATGACAAAAACATTAAAAACTTGAACTTCAATGACGCTTTTCCTCTAAACTGGAAAAGGTTGTCATATGTGAATAATAGTCGTTTCACGGTTTTTTGAATAAAAAAAATTGTGTTATTCTTATTAAAATTTAATAATATTATGAACAAATTTCTCTTACAAAAGTTTCTTGAACAATAAAAAACAAATAATCTTCGACACATGTTGATAATTACAATATTATGGTCATCACTGATTGAATTGACCTTAACTAATGCAAGCACATTTTTACAAATATTTATATATACAATACTTGACTTTAAAATTTACGAAAAATCTACAGTTAAATTTAGAAAAAACTTCAACTTTTAAGAGTAAATATGGATCATCCATGTCCGTTGGTATTATTTGGATCATGATATTCGACAAATTGTATACGTAAGATGTGCAAGCTAACCGGACAAAATAGGGGTAAAAAAGAACACGTGTGTAGGATACTTTCCAGAACTATCTATAAAAACAAACGTAATAATGAAAGAATGTGTTTTTTTGTTGTTTCACCAATTAGTTATTTCATTAAAGCAACTTCATCACCTTCTACATCCATAAGCAAATACTCTAAAGTTTGTTGCGAATAAAATTGTCCAACAAAATCATGAGAAGAAAAAAATGGATATAGTGTTGCATTTTTTTCTATAAAATCATAATGTCATGTCCAGTCAATAAATTTTATACAAAATTCATCAGCAACGACACTTGTTCCAATTTTGACTTGAAGATATACACCTTTTTAATCAGGGATATATATGTTTCCACTTTTTTTAATCAGGATCAATTTCAAGAAAGTTACATTTTTTCTGCATTTTTAATAGCAGCTTTTCTGCCGACACGTCTTTTCCAATACATAATGGTATTACATCACACTTTGAATCCAATTTTTTTGACAAAATTCCTAATTTTGTTTCGTCATTATTTGGAAGTTTTTGAATTTCCATTGTTTTAAGCAATGAAGGGGTGCATTTCAAGAAAAAATATTGGTCATATTTAAATTTTAAAGTTGATTAAAATAATAATAACTGAAGAGTTTTAAATTTTTGAGACAAAACTCTTTAGTTATTATTTGTAAATGTTTGTATAATCCAAAATTCTTAAATCCCATAAAACATAAATATTTTTTAAAATACTCTGATTGTGGAAATTTCTTGCAGACAGACATATAATTACCACACTTACCGCTTGAAGACTAAAATATTTTACAAGAAAACTGCCCCCATACCCCTCTCAAAGATATGGGGCTGCGTTTTTAGTCGTCTCTTCTCTTTAAACTATTCGATATAAGGTTTTTGCAAAATTTTATTTACGTAAACTGCATCATTAAGTTTCAGCCATTCATCATTGAAATTTTGTAAACCAATTTTTTGAAAATCTTCTTCTAAACACAATCGAGAGTTATCTATTGCGTTTACATCGGTACAGCAACAATAATAACAAAAGCTTAGCGAAATAACTATTGATAATAAGCAAAAAAATAACATGTGGAGAAAAAATTCAAATTTTTTTTATAAATCAAACCACCATAATTTATAAAAATTCGAATAGAATATTTTGCTAAGAAAAAATTATGAAAAAGTTGTAAAGTAAAAATTAAAAGAAAAAAGTGGTCGGATTTTATTTATTAAATGCAAGATGTTTATTTAATAAATAAAATAAAGAGAATTTTTAAAAAATGAAGCATAAATCTCATAAGAAAATATGAGATTTATGCTTCTGCCCTATGACCCTGATAAAGCTTTTTTTTTTGGAACACAACTAAAAGGACAATATTTATGAGAGGAGCTGGTTACATTTTTTTCGGTAAAATAATTTTTCTTAAAAAAATTATAAAACTGAATTTTAGGGAAGCATTAAGAATTTTAGCTCTAAAATTAGATGATCCCAATATATGTTATCAAAATTCAGATACATTAGACGATGTTTATATCTAAAAATGCATTTTCAATTTAGGCATTCCATATGTTGATACTAGGGATTTCTACGTTTTACAAAATTATTCCAAGTAACATTTCAGAGAAGATATCGAATGTTAACAACATTCCCATACACACATTTTATTGAGGGTGCAAGTCGAAAACATTCATACTATCTTTCATATATCATTTCTCAAAATGAAATTTTATTATTATGACGCACTCTGGCTGTCGGTCAAACAAGTCAAAAAGGATGCGGCACACGAAAAAAATAAATTTGGCCCAAATTTGGTCTATAGGTAAAACAGCCATGGAGAAAATGATTGGCTTTGGTGTTTTTGTCTAAAAAAATTTCTTACTGTAATTACTGGAGCTTCAAGGTTAAGGGAGGGGTTTTTACAAAAAATCGCAGGAAAAATTTTTTTTGGCATTATTTTGCTTTTGTATAGGTTGAAAAAACGAATGTTTCGTTGTGTGACACTTTGCCAAAAGCAATCTTTGTTTGTTTTTTCTTTTTTTATAAGGGAAAAAACACGATCGCGCAACTTCATTAATTTTAAAAACATTGTTAGGGCATCGTTTTTTTTATATTTTTTTTCCTATAATGTGTAAAAAAAGTTGAATTTTAATATGTATAAGGTGATTAGTGTAGCAAATAAATTCTTGACCATATTTTTTGAGTTGAAGTAAAACGGGATGTCTGAAAATCGGTGTTCCCGATATTAAAAAAATCTTAAAAATGTTTTTTTCCAATTCTCCATGTTTGACAACCTATACAAAAGCAAAATAATGCCAAAAAAAATTTTTCCTGATTTTTGGCGGTTTTTTTGAAAAAACCGTTACCCTAACCTTGATGCTCCAGTAACTACAGTAAGAAATTTTTTTAGACAAAAACATTAAAGCCAATTATTTTCTCCATGGCTGTTTTACCTATAGACCAAATTTGGGCCAAATCTATTTTTTTTGTGTGCCGCGACTTTTTGACTGACAGCTAGAATGCGCCATAAATAATTTTTAAGAGCCTTTATTCAGAGATTTGATTGCTGCTCTGAATTAATGATCTCAATTCATCATGTTGCTCCAGAATTAATGATATAATTCCATTATTTTATTTATCATGTAAAATTAATTGGAAGTTTTCATAGCTCTGAAAAAGCTACAACTGAATTGTTAGATATGTTAAAAAAACAAGCTTTTGAATACTGAAATCAAACACACAACATTCGTTATTTTGAATCAATAAAAAAACTCTAAATGGGTGTGTTCACACTATTAATTTTAAGTTTAGTTACATAAAAATTTAAATCATTTATTTTAAGATTATTAGGTTTTATTTAGTACATATGCATTGTGTTTTAACTTATAAATAAAAGAAGACTGAAAAAAACTCGATGTTTTTCGGAGTTGGAGTCACTAAAAGAAAAAGCTCTTTTAAAAAATCATTGTTTGATTAAAATTCTTTTTTAAAACTTTCTTCTTCAGTATTTTGCTAATAATGGCAGCTTTGCTAAAAAATGTGATTCGCTGCCTTTTCTCAAAGGGTTTTTTAATCTGATTTATTTATCATGCTTTATTCATTGCGGTTACAATATCCTAGCTAGGAAGAGTGATATTTAATTTTTAGTTTATGCAATATTTCGACATAAGTTTTATACACATCTGCTGTCTTCCCGCGTAACATATTTTGTATTTCTTTTTTCGTCGAAGTAAAATTACGTTTATGTTTGAAGTTGGGAAAAGTAAAATCATTAAATTTGCATTGATTTGAATCAAATTTCCTTGTAAATGGGAAATTCCATTCCCATCCAAGTTTAGATATTTTCCAACCATGAAACATAAAATCTTGTGATGACCATTTCGTTTCTGTTAACCAACCATCTCTTACCCAACCGGGTACCATTTTACGAATAATTTTTATTGTATTATTTACAAATAAAGTTGAATTGGAAAATAGTGCATTTTTTGTGCAGGCCTCAAATTCAAATAAATCATCATAATTCTTTGAGTTATTCCACAATTGATAGCACTGCATTTTGGAGTGCCTATCCGCAAAATGGTGTTCCATTAAGATTTGCTAAAATTTAGTTTAAATTTTAGAAAGTTGAAAGAAATTCTGCGCTGTAAAAAGTCTTTATTTCTATGTTTACTGTTTACTAAGTACATGAATCCAGGAAGCTTACCAAGCTCTGTTTTTTTGCCTTTAAAGAAGACCTTCTCAAATCTTAAGCAGTAAGCGGAATTTTACAAATTTTAAAATCATTTTTTCGAGTGAAAATTTGGTACAGAGCATTCTTAGAGTTTGAATGGTGGACGAAAACTTTTTTAACAATTTTTTTCATCCTATGCGGCACTGCTCTGACTCGGTGCTTAGGTGCATAAAAAGTTAGGTTCTCAATAAACTTTCCAGTTTCTGGAAGCTTTTAAAGTTTTTAAATAAGATCCGTATTTTTTCAGGGATCTGGAAATTAGGAGTGCTAGCGCTCATTCTTACTAAGCCCAATCTCAATGTAGTTGAATATTACTAAGTTGTTTTTGCTGTGGTTCATTGCGCTTTCACTGAAAACGTAAAATAAAGCTTATACCTGATAGAAACCGAGTTGACATCTATTGAGCTTTTTGATTAGATAATGTTATTAATTTAAAGGTATACTTACATGAAGAGCTCCATTATCTGTTCCATGAAAGCTTTCAGGGAGTTTGTAATTTGACCAATACAATAAGAAATTTCGTGACGTTGGAGTGTTCCTAATTAAATAGTTTAATGAAGTCTTTAGTTGTTTTCGAGCTTACTTTAATATATAACTTCCTGCAGCAATTTCATGATTGTAATAACGTTCGTAAAACGTTATTTCAATTTTTTCATCCACATCTATATATTCTTGAATTGTATGACATGGATTTATTACACCCATATCAGCATCGATATATAATGCATAATCAATCTTGTCTTTATTTTCTTCTAAAAACCACGCCAATGCACAATGTCGTTTAAAGTAAATCTAAAAAGTGTTTATTGTTAGAAAATTTTTTATGAAAAATAAGCTTACATCATCCTGTTTACAAGTTTGTTGTATATCGACATTTTTTTCAACGTAAATAAGATGAATCTGATATCCAAAATGTTTAGCATAACATTTTGTTGTATTTATAGCAATCTCATAATCGGCATAATCTTCTTCTTTTATAATTATTATAACAATAGCAATTTTTGAATTTATTATTTTTAATTTTTCAAGATTAAAATTTGAACATAAATACACACCTGTCTTATCAGATGAAAAACATCCTTTATTTACAGCGTAAAATATTGATAGAAAAATAAAACAGCAAAAAAAATTCCGTAAAAATTTTCTTTTCATTATATAAGAAGCATAAGAAACTGTTGCTTTCTCTACGTAGTGAAGCTTCTTTCATGACACTATTGTTTTCTGACAATTATTAATTTTATTCGTTTTTACAGCTTTTTTGTCAAGTGACACGCCTCCTATTCGCAAACCGCTCCAAGTTAAGCTGCAATTTACACCAACTTCAATACCCCAGAACTCCGGCAAATAGCCAAACAAAAGAAATAATTGATTAATCCTGCGATACCTTTACTAAATTCAAACAAAATGTTTTCTTAAAAATGTTAAAACATAAAAGTAAACTACATAAATGTAAAGCAAGAATATAAATAGATTAACTCCATTTGTATCCTCTGTTTTCCAACTTAATATATTAAATTTTTTAAGAAATTAACGTGCACATTCTAGGGGAAAAACGTCAGACTTTGTCGCTTCTGTCAACATATAATCCAGGGTATTGCCACTGAAAATTATGAGATTTAAATGCAGCTGCTTCAAAAAGGATTAAATTAATTGCAGATTGATCAAAACGATGACAACCAGAAAATTTGTTGTATAGTGCAGTGACTCCAGTTGTATTACATTTATCAGTTGCACCAAACGGAGCCATACATTCTTTTTTTAAAGCGCAATGCAGAAGCTTTTTCATTATTTTCCATCCATTTTCAGTGTTTATCCATAAAACAACACCACCTTGAAATTCAATTAACTCAATTGTCTGCAAAAGTTATTTTTTTGAATACATTTGTAAAAAAATACTAACTTTTTCTGGTTGAATATTTGGAAAGCATTTGAACATCATTGGATGTGTACTTGCAAAAACATTATGATATGTGCTTGAAAGCAATGTCACATCTGTTGGATTTCGAATTATTGCGGTTTTTATCAAATCCTATAAAAATGTTTTTGTTATTTTATTAAAAATTTGTGGATTATCAAACCTCTAAATTTGCATCTTTTACAAATCTAACAGAAGAATCCATTCCAAGCACAACTTTATATTTCTGTAGGGCTAAAGCTTGATAAATTGATTTAAATCGGTATTGACTTAAATCTTTTACGTATTCTGGATATTTTTTTAAATTTAATGAAAATATTTTTGCAACTGGACATAATTTTGCATACAGTGTTCGAACTTCACTTGGAACATCATCGTGCAAATACATCAAAAAAGTTACATTTTTTAGTTGCGGGTGTTGTTGGAAAGTGTCACAGCTCCGACTATATGAATACAAGATTATATTTTTGAGAAAAAAAAATACTCTCAACGGAGGTCTCGTATAATTGCCGTATAGAATAAAAAATTTTTCAAAGTGGGAATTTGAATAAAAACAAGCAGAAAATGTAATTCAAAGGGCGTCAAACGATTGTTTTATTTCGCTTGAAAATATAAAAGTTTATTGCTTTTTTTTTGTAAAATTATAAGAGAAGCTACAATCATCAACATTAACTTGTAAATTTTGTAATGTTGTGATAATTTTAGTAGAAGCTGAAACATTAGTTTGAAACATACATTGCTTCTCCCATATGATTTAAAGATGTTGAAGTAACAATTGCAAGATCTTTTAAGCCAAGTGCGCCTCTTTCTTTTGGGGTAACCAGTGGATCAGAGATTAAACGCTTAAATAATATTTCTTCATATTCAGGTAATTTTCCACATATCTCCTCTGTTTTTGACGCATTTTCGTTTACCATTAAATGAAAAGCAAAAAGTGTTAAAAAGCAAATCAAAAGGATTTTAATCTGGCGTTGCATATATTTTGTCCTTATCTGAAACAGTGTCTACTTTTAGTAATTTTTTAACTCAAACTCTCTGGGTTTTAAAAAGTGATAAATGAAAGAAATGACCCCTTTAAATCAGTGACACAACAATGCCTTTCCTTTATTGTGAGGAAAACTATACCACGGAAAATTTAGTAAACTATTTCACGTTTTTACTCGAAGTTCACAAACTATTTCTTTAAAATTGCGGAATCACTTTTTGTTAAATAAAGCTTTATTGGAATTTTTAACGCTTACAAAAGGGTTAAAGATTCTAAAAAACAGAAAAAAATAAATCATTTCACTAACTTCCCACCGACGGCAAGAGATCAAAAAAATTTGATTCGGGCACTGTTGTGATCCCTTTTAAACCTTTGCTTACCGGAAGAGGTAAAGCTTTTTTGAAATAGCGTCAAAGATTTGCATAACGGATACATTTACACGCATCCGTTATGCAAAAAAAAAAAGAAGACAGAAACGAATGCAATGTAAAAATGCTCACGTATGAATCAAGGCGATTTTTTTCCCTAGTGCTCGCCCCTTTTCGGCCGACTCGTTAGCGCAGTTGAACGCGCGCTAGGCTAAGACGCAAAATGAACAAAAAGGCTCGATGCCGGTCGAGCGCCAGTCGATTTAAAAAATTAATTATAAACAATAAAGTGTTAAAAATTTGTACAAGATTAATAAGTTTTGTATTGCAAATAATTTACTATATGCTTGTCCAAAGTCTTACTCAAGCATTGCAAAATATTTAAAAAAAGACCACAACTCCGAAAACAACAAGAAAACTTTCAATTACACCTTTCGAACGATTTTTCTTATGCACAATAAAGCCAAAAAATGAAGAAGCAAAAAATGAAGTAAATTAATTTATTAACCTTGTACAAATTATTAACACTTTTTTTGTTTTTTAATAATTTTTTAAATTGCAATTTATAAATAATTTTTTTTAACAAAATCTGACAAATTGAACTTTTTTGTACTCGACTGGCGCTCGACCGGCATCGAACCTTTTCGTTCATTTTGCCACTGCAGACCCAAAAGGAAAGTGGGCTGCGCGCAAGCTGCAGCAAAAAAGCCACTCTTTTGACTTTTTGTTTTTTTTTAAACCCGCTCTTTTTTGAAAAAAGAAATCAAAAGAGTGGCTTTTTGCTGCAGGTTGCGCGCAGCCCACTTTCATTTTTTCTTTGAACGGGTCTGCCGTGAATTGCGTCTTTGCCTGGCGCGCGTTCAACTGCGCTAACGAGTCGGCCAAAAAGGGGCGAGCACTAAGGAAAAAAAAACTTCGCTTCTTCCTTCTTTTGATTCATACGTGTGCTGTAAAAAATTTCATGTTGAAAAAATTAAAATGATTAAAAAAAACTGGCGAACCTGATATAAAAAGATAAATGTTTTAATCGATTCAGATTAAATAAACATAATCCCTTTGTGAGAATAAATAAAAAAGATTGTTAAAACAACTAAAGCGCTGTCATACTATATCTTTTATTCCTTTTTTGCAAAAAAAACAAGTCGTAAAACGCCAAGTCTTGAAAAAATGCCGTAAAATGATCTAATAATGAGCTAATAATGGCGGAAGAATTAAACATTTTTAGATCTT
Source organism: Panagrolaimus detritophagus (assembly GCA_034700145.1). Lineage (NCBI taxonomy): Eukaryota > Metazoa > Nematoda > Chromadorea > Rhabditida > Panagrolaimidae > Panagrolaimus > Panagrolaimus detritophagus. Next base: position 843 of record JAQIXH010000588.1, on the reverse strand, counting down.
TCTTCCGCCATTTTAATGCATTAAACGTCGTGTCTTCCGCCATTATTTTAAAAAAAATACTAGTTCGGGAAGGCAAAAAATATATGTAAAACAGAATCCTTATAAGCCGCTTTGAACATTCGCTGCGCAGCAAATAAAGGAAAATTCCGGAGGGACAAAATAGGTATTCATATGTTGCATATGAAATTACCTGTGGAACTTTGGGGAACTATACCCCGTTTGGGAAAAATATAAGGTGATAAAAAAATTGAGTTCAGTATGAGATTTTTCTGATTTTCTAAGAAAGGTTAACCTTCCTTTCATTTGACTTCTCACCCCCCCCCCCCCCCCCCCCACAGACGCTGCCCTAAACTATTTTTACTTATATTGAGTCCATCAAAAGTAAAAGTATTTTATTTTACGTAAAAAGCAGATGTTTTTTCCTTTCGTTTTCTGAATATAAAAAGTAAAAATCATAAATTGCATTAAAGAAGGCGGAAAGTTTTTTAATACAAGCATTGAAAGTGCATTGTTTTCTCAAAACGCCCATGACAAAGTGTTTACAAACTTAGCTGAACGTATCTTAAATCGTCCGCCCCCTTGGAGCGTCAATATTAAATGTTTTTCCGGTTCATCATATCTTTAATATATTAAAATTTATATACTTTTGGTTTTAGCTTAGCAAGTTGATGGAAATGTTTGAAAGAAAAGCATTCAGTGTGCTCATTTTATTTATTTTGTTGACACTTTTTTTCATAAAATCAAATTATAACACTTTTCCTAATAACTTAAAAAATTGTATTAAAGATGCTTCTGAGGTACATTTTTATAATACAACTTTATTTTTTCAAGAATTCTCAAATT
>JAQIXH010000587.1:0-12255 GCA_034700145.1 Panagrolaimus detritophagus | reverse complement strand
AAAAATAATGGAACTGCCATTATTTTTTATTTCAGCTGTATTTTTCTTATGAAAAATTAGAAAAACGTATTTTGTTTGAAATAAAGTTACTTTTAACAAGAAAAAAAAGTATATTATTAGTAGTTTTTGATTTAAACACCTGTTTAACTTAACTTTCAATTAAAGTAAAATTACAACGTTAATGATAAATGCTTTATTTAATTTAACCTTTGGGGAAAATGTTGTATTCTTCGAAGAAAACATTAGCAACCCATTATTTTAAGCTTTAATTTCAACATAAAATTTTTGCCGTTTTACATGTAAATTTAATATTTTACGAGGTATAATTACAGCGCACTAAAACTACAGACAACAATTTTTTTTGTAAGAAAGGGAAAACACGAATGATTATTTTTGATTTTTTAAAGTAAAAATTATTGTAAAATTTTACAAGAAGTTTTTTTTCTTGCCAAGATTATTTTAATTTTACGGTACATTTTTTGTATAAATATTAGAAAAGTTTAAAAGTGCCGGTCGGGGATTACTCGTACATTTGCATCCCTCCGGAAAATGGCAATGAAAAAATTTTTGGGCAGGGATGAAAAATCCGGCCGGCCATAATTTTTTCGGCCGCGGCCGGCCGAGGCCGTTGGGTTTCGGCCGCAGGCCGGCCGCAATATTTTAACAGAAAAAAACAACAAAGGGGGGACCCTTTAAAAAAACAGAAAAATAGAACCAAAAAAATCGCGAAGTAATTTAAGGGAAAAAAACGGAGAAAAATTAGTTAAAATTTCCTAAATATGTTAATATAACATAGAAAAATGCTATATTTCGAATGTTAGAAAAAAAATTTTAGTGTTGAAAAATTTTTTAAAATTTATCGAGGCCGGCCGCACTTTTCGGCCGGATTTTTCATCCCTGTTTTTGGGGTTATATTTTCTTTTATTACTATTCCATACTGTGATCAATAAATTTTTTTCATATTCATCAATCAACAACAAAATAATCTCACTTATTATTGATAATTGATCTCAGGTCAGCAAGAATAAATAAAAATGGATCCCTCTTTTTTTGTATGAAAGCAAAAAATCCACCATTAAATAAATTATCTTTACATTTTTTGTTTATTTTCTATAATTTTTTTGAATATTTTATTTATGTTTTTTTATTAAACCCGCCAAGGAGCTTTACAAATTTTCGAATGCTTCTACTAAACTTGCATTTTTAAAAAAATTTGCTTTAAAAAGATTTGCTTTTACATTGTATTTTACCTATTTTTGCAAAATATCATAAAAATTTTTACTTGCATCTTTACTTTCTTATTATATATTATATTCGGTCTTTGTATTTTACTTATTTTGCAAAATCAAACAAAAAAGTTATCATGAGAAGATAGCATTGCGGATTCCTCTTTTATAGCACGGTTTAAAATTCTAGAATTTGAAAAAAACAAGTGTAAAACATAATTTTTTATTAATTAATCCCAATTAATTAATCTTAAATGTCACAATCTAAAATCCGCAGATTTAAAATTTTCCAAAAATCATTTCTTTAATATCAACATGACGCTTTTTTTTAAATTTTTTTTTAAAAAGCTTTTTAAAAATAAAATTTTTACTGTATGAAATTGTCGACTTTTTGAAAAAAATTTTTCAAAAATGCAAATCAAAATATGTGATTTATTTTATTGTTATAAGCCATTTACAGCTTTAATGAACAATAAACAGGTGCATTTTTTTTTATCAGTGTATTGATTAAAACTTTTTTTGTTCGATTTTTTCACAAAATTCATATTTTTACTTTTCACAGAAAAATAATATAACTTTAATGTCAACTGCAGAAGAAAATATCCCTAATTTGAACTTTCGCCAATGATATTCGACTTTTATCTTACAAAATGTTGAAAAAAGAAATTTTGATGTAACTTTTGAGTTTAAAGAAAAGGTTTGTGTCCTTTGTTCGAATATCAAAATCATATTTTCTGTAAAACTATGTTTTACGGAAAATATTAATAGCAAAAAAATAATAGATGTTTTTACAATAATTTATAAAATCCCCGTGCAATGTTTTTTTTGTTTCAAAACTTTAAAAATGAAAAAAAAAAAGTTAAACTTCCCTAACGGGGAATCGAACCCCGGCCGCCTGGGTGAAAACCAGAAATCCTAACCACTAGACCATTAGGGAGGCAATCAGGGGCCTATAAAAAAAGGTTATGACAGACCAAGAAAAAGTAATTTTTAAAGGTTTTTTTTCGAAACTTGTAAATATGATTATTAACATATTTAAGGAACTTTATGTTCATTCCTTTACTCTTTGGTCAGCATCATGATGATATCAGAAGTTTTTAAAGCAATATTATTAGGTCCAATGGCTAAAAATGAGCCAATTCCAGTAACTTCATGTTATTTTAAATTTTGTTTCTTGGACAAAATTTAAAATTGTAAAAAAATGAAAAAAAATGCAGCGACGAAGTTTCTTGCTTTTAAAATAGTCTTAAAAAATATTTTCGGAGGCATTGATGGAATCCAAACTATAAAAAACTATATCAACAATCAAAAAGATGCTATTATTGCTCGCATTGGTCTATTGTAAAAATCATCAAATTTGTACAAATCAAAATAAAAAGAGAAGCTAACACCAAAGTAAACTTACATTTTTGCCTCACACCCATTTATAGTCAGTCAGTCTTTGATTTTCATCACTTTTTTTAGCTATATATACATATATTTTTAGTTTGATAAAGCAGCATGTCGGAGACTGATAAAATTTTTTTTGTTTAAAAGCGGTCATCATTTTTTGTTAGGGTATTTCAATTTACGAGTTATGCAGTGTCTTCATTTCTTTACATTATTCTTTTTCCACCAAGCTTTAACAGCTCCTTCAAATGTAGCACCACTTTTATTTCTTTCAACCCCATCATCTTCTTCCAATCTAAAATGTTACGCTGGAACAGAAGGAGATACTCTTTCCATTGATACTTGTTCTTCAACAGATGTTTATTGCCTTAAATTTGATGGAGATATTATTGATAGATTTGGTAATCATTATTCTGGGGAAGGTGTAGGATGCCAAGAAAGTTTTACTCCTAAAGTTGCTGCTGCTTGTACGGTTAGTTTTGTCTGAATTAGAAGAATTTTTTTGTATTGCACTTTCCAATATTTTAAAATGTCTTGCTTTAAAGAGAGAGCATTAAAAACAACACAAAACTTTTTTTTTGTTGTGACAGTGTTGTAATTTCTTTGATTTCGGTCACTCATACTCAAAGTCTCTCTGGTTCGATTACAAGTCGTCAATTTTTGTGTTTAAAAATATATACAACCTTAAAAGAGGGGGATTTTTTGATCCATTTTTTAAAAAAGATGGATATCGAAATATTTCTTTTTTTTCCAACCCTTCGATAATCGTGATCAGGCAAAATCTTGTAACGAAAAAATATTTCCTTTGTTAAAAAAAATAAAAACAATGGAAGCTGCATTTTCGTTTCAAGATTTTGTCTGAGCACGAATATCGAAGGGTTGGAAAAACAGAAATATTTCGAAACCCTTCTTTTTTAAAAAATGGATCAAAAAAACCCCTCCTTTAAACGAAAATGCAAAAACAATGCTTATCATTATTATTTACATTATTTAAGTGGCTTAAAAAACACTAATTATCAAAAAAAACATTAAAATGATATAAATAAAGTTAATAAACAAGATCTGATGTGTTATCATTGATAGAAAAAACAATCTCTGCTTTATCATTTTTATGACGCTGCCGCTTTTTAAATTTTGAATTTTAAATCGACTGATTTTGAAATAACTGTTTTCGTTACATCTATTTAAAATTTCAACTTTTAACATTTCCCAAGGAAAAAAACAAAAAGAAAGCTTTCATTTTGGAAAATTTTAAATCTGCGGATTTTAGAATGAGACATTTTAGATTAATTATTTGGGATTAATGAATTAAAAGTTATGTTTCTCACTTGTTTTTTCCAAATTCTAGAATTTAAAACCATGCTATAAAAGAGGAATCTGCAATGCTGTCTTCTCTTTATAACTTTTTTGTTTTGTTTTATTTTATTTTGCAAAATAAGTAAAATACAAAGACCGAATATGATATATAATAAGAGAGTAAAAATGCAAGTAAAAATTTTTATGCTGCTTTGTAAAATATGACATTTGTAAAAGCAAATCTTTAAATGCAAGTTTAAGTAAACGCATTCGAACATTTGTAGAGCTCCATGGCGGGTATGAGCAATAAGAAGAAGGCTGATCATAGTTTTATTTGTTGTATAATATTTTTTAAACAAACAATAGCCGCTTCAACACGATAAATCTTTATAAGAATATTACTAATTTCTTCTTTTCTTTCCTGCGTTGCTTCAACTTCAACCAACAATATATAAATTGTTGGAAGCCTTTTAATAAAAAATATAAATAAAATATTCAAACAATTATAAAAAATAAACAAAAAACGTAAAAATAATTTATTTAATGGTGAACCATTTGCTTTCATACAAAAAAAGAGGGATCCATTTTTATTTATTTTTGCTGACCTGAGATCAATAATCAACAACAAATGCGACTCTTTTGTTACTGAAATATTTTATAATTTAATAGAATAAAATGGAGTGCATCATTAATATTATTTTTTGTTTCAGTCGATTTCTCCTAGTTGAGGCATTGACTGCTGATTATTATCAATGCATTTACTGGGGTAAACTTAAAGGCTGATTCTTATGACTCTTTCTCAAAAAAAAAGTTGGAGGCAGAAAAAAGCATCTGTAAAATACTGTCAAATGTCAAGAATGTGTATAAAATTTATTACAACAATTTTCCATTTAAAAATTTTCAAAATCAAACTTTTTTTTATCTTTCTTTATAGTTTAAATTAAAACTAAATTTGTCCCTAGAATTTGTTTGAGAAAAAATAATTAGCAAGAAGATTTAAAAGAGTTTCTGGGGCTCCTAAAAATTTCGATTTGTTAAATTTCTGTTTATGATACTTTATTTAAAATTTTCAAAAATGCAACGTCAATTTAAAATTGTTTCTATTGTCAAAAATATTTAGAGCGTTGGTTATCACACAATTGACGTTCAAGATGGTGATTCATATTTTAATGGGACAGTATATTGCTGCAACACAGATTTATGTGATCCAACCGATGACTTTTTCCTTACAACAACATTGAATCCTTCTCCCTGTGTTGATGTTGATAGTGATTGTTCGACAATGTCAAAAGAATGCACAAATTCACTTTATAAACCATTAATGTGCAAATATTGTCAAGTAAGCTAAATTTCAAAAGAAATAAGAGAAGAGAGAAATCATTATTAATTTTAGAAAACTTGCAATCTCTGTAATGATCCAGCCTGTCAACTTTAAAAATTTTAAACAACAACAAATTTTGTTCTTATGGATTGACAACTTTAATTTTTATTTTCTAATTTTGGTAATAAATATAACATTGTATAAAATACTTTATGTCGTGCACAAAAATATATAAAAAAGATGCGGGAGTTTTAATTTTGTTTCGATCAATTACGATTTTTTTGGGGTAAATATCATTTGCTATGTTTTTGAAATTGCAGGTTATTATTATTCCCAACCATGCAAAAAAGGCTGTGCCGCTTTTCCGCCGCCTATTTTGCGGCTGAAATTTTTGCGGCACAACTTTTTGCGGCTAAAAACTTTCCGGTTTTAATTTCGCGGCTTCAATTTTGCGTCTTTGTTTTTTGTGGTTTTTCATTTTTTTTCAGTCATATGTGTTTTTTAAAATGTGGAGTATGTGTTTCTGATGTTGAAAACTCAAATTCAAAAATTTTTCAATGTAGTTAAAGATATCAAAGATATCAAAGATGTTAAATTTTGATTTATTATAAATTTTGTTGATTATTTGATAGAAATACATTTTTTTAAATAAATTATTTTGACGGTTTTTATGTTGTACATGCTATTCATTCAATAATGACAATATTCCATAAAAGTATTATAATACCTTAAGTCAGAAGATTTAAAACAAATCAAAATGTATGAACTGAAATTTAGACAAAAGTTCCATTGCAATTGCAACTAATTTTAAAACAACATTTTCGTAGATTAAAGACTCATAAACGATAAATAATTTAAAATTTTCGCTTCTGAGCATAATTTAAAGACGAAAATTGAATGGGACGCAAATGTTTCAGCCGCAAAAATGAAAGCGCAAAACTGGGGGCGGAAAAGCGGCACAGCCGCAAAAAAAAGAGAGTCAGGATGGGTACAACCATCTTTTAATAGTTAATTTATGGCAAAATTACTTGTTAAAATTTTCTATATCTGATTATTACAGTGTTTCACAGCTGTCATTTTGTCGATTTTGTGCAAAAATTATTTTAAAATGCTAAGAAAAATTAGAGGCGAAGTTAAAAAAAAAAGTTTACATCAATTTTGGTAAAATAATTTTACACACTTTTTGAAAAAAAGCATTTTTGTTTGACACGTATTCTCGCATGTTTTTTCTGAATTACAGATACGTGGCTTTTTTTTAAAACAATATTGGTAGCAAACATTTTGTTACAATACAATGATGATATTTTATTATGATTTTTTCCCTACTAAAATTTCACGTGAATGAAACTAATGTATTTTTAATGAAAAAAAATATATATTATATACGTGGCTCCATTAATTCCGTCTGGATTTTTCTATATAAAAGCAATTTTAAACAAAAAAAGCAGCATTCATTTGAAAAAAATAATATTGAAAATGAAATTCAACGTTTTTGTTCTTGTCTTTTTCTTTTCTGCAATTTTTGCTGTCAATGCTTTTGTAAGTTTTTAAAAAAACTTTTGATACAAAAAAAAGAAATTTTTATAAGAAGAAGAAACTTTTTGTAGGCTCTCTCAAAAGATGGCAAAAATGCATTGGACCTGCCTGTGGTCCTCCACAAAGCTGTGTAACACAATGCAAAAACGGAGTATGCGAAACAAAATGTATTCCATCACATGAAGATTGTACCTGCAAAAACGGCATTTGCTCATGTGATTCCAAACCAAATGGAAAAACATGTACTCAAAGTTGTAAGAATGGTGAATGCAAAACCGTTTGCTCTGGTGGTCCATAAATAACCATATTTTCTTTGTGCAGAAAAAATTTGTGCTTTAAAAAGATTTAATAAAATAAAAGCTTATTTTCGTTAAAAATAAAGTTTGTTTTATAAAATCAATCTTGGAGATCTGCAAAAATATTTTTTACAAAAAACAAAACAAATTTTATTTTTGACCTCTGCTTTTTAAACACCAAAAACAACTTTCTTTTTTGGGCGCTGTTGCTTTTTAATTTTTGAATTTAAGATTGTTAGATTTGGGGAAAAATAATTTTAAAACGAGAGTTTTGCAAAGAAAGAAAAAAAACTTTTTTTTAAAAGTTGAAGATTTGCAAAAAATAATTTCAGAATGGGAGTTTAAAAAGCCGATGATTTTAAAATTAAAAAAACAAAATGAATGTTTTAAAAACAAAAGATTTCAAATCCACTGATTTCGAAATAACTGTTTTCGTGTCATCGATCAAAAATTTCAACTTTTAAAATTGTAAGATTACGTCGCCGAAGGTTTTAACACGAAAAGAGTTTCCGAGCAATAAAATTCTTGAATTCTAAAAACTTCTTCTAAAATTTCCGTGCAGCAAATTCCAACAACTTCTTACTTAAAAGTCATTCCATTATTGCAGCAACAACAGTCACCATATTAAATTTAATAAATATGTTTGTCTAGTTTTCTTTTGTTAATTCTTTTTTTAGTTTTAAGATTAGCAAAATTTTTTATTCTTCTCATACGATTGAATTTGGTTTTTTTTATGATTACCTAAAGCACATGTAGAATTTTTTTTATTGGTGATATTTTGTTCAGTTTATCACAGTTAACAGATGAAAGCAATTATTTAAAAGAAAGAAAATTAAGCATACTATTATTTGTTCTCTAACCAATGTATTCTCTGTTTTCTTTTGTTCCACAGAAAGGGAACAAAAGTCAATTTTTATTAACAACATTAAAAATAAAAGGTTTTCCACAAAACACAAAAAAGTTTTATGATGCTTTTTTGGTGAAAGAAAATAATTTTCTTGGTGATTTTCTTATCGTTTTTTTCCATTTCTCCATTTAAAATTGTTATACATTTTCCAACCTTTTGTTTTGTGTATGAAGAAAAAATGTCGTAAACATTTTTGCTTTCAGTTTTTGCGCTCTATTTTTTCTTTGTGTTTTGAGAAACAACTGCCCGAATAAAAAGATGTTGCTTAAAAAACTGCGTGATTAAAAAGAAAAGCAAGTGTTTGCATCTTTGTAAAATATCACTAGATATTTGTGAATAAGATGTTTTTTTGGATCACTTGTAAGCATCGCAACGTACCGATTTTTCTCCTGGCTGATATTAGGGATAAACTGAAGCTCAAACTTTTTGTACGTGTGACCCAAATAATTTCTTAGAAATAAACTTTTTAATTTTTATGCTGAAAAAAGACGCATTTATGTAGGGGCTGTTGCTGTCTTTTTTTCTCAAAAAAAGTGGGAAAAATGGCAAGAAAAAACCCAAATAAGCCCAAGCAGGCGATGAGTGCGCTTCTGTATTCAATAACTTTTCGGAGAGGGGATGAAAAAATTTTGCTTCTGTCATTTGATAAAGAATATCCGAAAGTATATTATTGTACCAATGATAATTTTTTTTTATCAAAAAGCTTTTATAGAATTATTGTTTAAAACAACAAAAATGTTCAGTAGTATAAGCGATGCTATGAGCGCCTCCGACTTGATTGAGAAAGAAATTCTCTATCCCGGTGATATGATTCAATTTGGCGTTCCGGAAGGTTTTGGAAAGATTCATCATTGGGCAATTTACATTGGCGGTGGCCAAATTATTCACCACACAACTCATGACAACTTTCTTGCCTTTTCAGAGAACTCACCAGACAGCAAATGTCGTTGTTAGTTATTTATTTTAATATAATTTAAAAATATTTGTAACTCATAATTCTTCAGGCGTTGGAATTCATCAAGATTTTCTTGTTAATTATGCAAAAAACAAACTGGTTCGAAAACATAACTGGGCTGATAATGGCTATCAAATTACCTATGGTATTTGGCCATTCCTTTCGTATAAACATGTTTATCCTACAGTCAGGAATCCTTACACTATCGTCGAAGTTGCTGATGAATATTATAAAGGAATTCGAAAGATTGGAACTTACCATGGCTTATCAAATAATTGCGAAATATTTGCTACTTTGTGTCGATATGATGTTCAAAAAGGCTTTACTGGACAAACACTTGGTCATGGTTTGCGAAATTCGCTGTGGGATCCTCATCCTTAATTAATTTTTTTTATCTTAATCTTCAGTTATAAGAATTTTATCCAAAGTTGAGAGCGCGAGTCAAAAATTGAGTCATTTCCATTTGGTTATAGAGTCAATCAACAGCAACCAAATGAAAAATAACTCAATTTTTGACTCGCGTTCCCAGCGTTGTTTTTTTCGAAAGGTTTTTGTCTTTTGATAGTTTATGATTAATATTTTTCTGCAGTTTTGTTATTATATTTTTGATGATAAAACTATTGCTTAAAACTCATTTTTTTCAAATTTAAAGAAACAACGACTAAAAAAAAGTTAAATTTTAAGCTACAGACATGAAACTTTTAGGATAGGCTAAAATACGGTTGAAAAGAATGAAAATCAAATCTGCTTTCGTTCAAACTGCCTCAGGCGCTTTATGCCAAATTAAAAACTAAAGTAAAAAAAATAGAATCGTTGTTATAATTGTTTTTTCAAACACGAAATACAGTCTGTTTTTTGGGCCGCACTAAACAATGAACGGGCTCATTCAATAAATTTAGCCAAAAAATAGAACATTAAGTTTAAAAAAAAGTTGGTGATTCGTGGGTAATTTTTTAAAGATAATGTGAAAATAGAAGCCGTTTTTTGATTTTTGGATTCAGAATCCGATTCTGACGTTAATGTTCATAAATCATCTGTATCAAATAAAAAAGATTAAACAACGGTAAAAAAATCATTAAAAATGAATGCTAGAGCTTTTTGACGGTATTCTTGAATTATGCTATTTAAACAGATGTTGTTGTAAAGAATTAAAACATAAATATCCGTTTAGTTATTCATTTTCTGGATATATTTTTACTCATTTTTGACAATAATGGCCTTTTCCTTTTTGTAAAAAAATTTAGACTAGAATTTTCAATGTAAACAAAAAAATTCCATTCGTTGGAGTTGCGGATTTTGAGAATCAAAGATTTATATATTTTTGTAACTGTTTTGTAATCAAGTTCTGAGAATGTTATTTTTAATCATAGTAATTTTATGTTTTGTATTTTTTCGTTCTGGTTTTTTTGAGATCGAAATTTCATGTAATTCTGAAATATAGAAGTAAACAAAGCCAACAAACATGGTTACAATGGTTACGGTATAAATTGTGAAATAAAACAAATTGTTGTTGTTTTTGTTGAAAATCAGTCGCCATGTTCGGTGTAAAAAATACTGGCTGGGTTGCTCGTGATTTGAATGGGCAAATATGATTTATTCATACACCTTAAATTTGTGGGTAATTAAACCGAACACAAAAATTAGTTACAAATATCAGGGAATAACTTTGACCTTACAAAAAATGTTTATACCTTAAATTACATGAAGATTTTAGTACAAAAAATGCAATTAAGTTTTTAAATTTTGTACAAAAAAAATTTTTTTCTACAATGTGTCCCTTTTCTTTTTTTAGAATGTTTTCAGGCAACCAAAAGAAACAGAACATAAAATCTATCAATCGTTGGACACACGTTTATATCGGTTAAAAAAAAAGAGGGAAACGTGAAAAAATCGAATCAATAATGTTTTTTCTTTTTTGCTAAAATAGCTGCTTTAGCATTATTTTTTGAATATTTAAATCTATATTTAAGCTAGAAAATGGTACCAAAAAACAAAACATAAAAATTTTTAAAACAATTTTTATGAATTGTTTTTGGTTTTAAAAATGGATTAGATCAAACTGCAGTAATGAGATAAAATATTTATTACATATTTGACATTTAAATCATGCACTTCCCTCAACTGATCTTTGGCGCCATATTATACTTCCATGTCTTAAAAGAATTGACCTTTCAAGAGTACCAAATTCTTTGGATTACAATGACATCATCCAATTCTTAAAAGTTCGGATTGCTTTTTTGCAAATAATAATGGTTGTTTGTTTTTTAGGGGCATCCGAATGTCCATTTTTATATTTATTTTATCAAGCCGAGTTGGTTTTTTAATTATCGCGGGAGATTTATAAAAACAGTCAAAGCAGCTTTTCCTGATGGTAAAACCGAACATAAGATTAAATTTGACAATTACATGTATAATGATCAATCGGCTTACCACGGAGATCGAAAAACATGGTCTCTTACACATAATAATATGAAAATTCAGTTATTTCATGAGGGAGATTAATTACAGTGAATCATTCAAATTCAAAATTTTCTATTTTTACTCAAAGTTTTTTTGTTCGTTGTTTTTGAGATTTTTTGTTTTTGTTGAAATAAAAGTGATAAGAAGCTTTTTCTTTAAATCGTCAAAAATTTTCATTGATTATGGAAAGTTTGAATAAATTAAAATTTTCACCGATATTTAAAATCAGAACTTGAGACAACACTGAAAGTGTCTCAAGTTCGAAATTAAGTTTTTTTATCACGGGTGTTCTAAGTTTCACTCTATTAACGGAACGCATTCCGTTCCTATCCTCATGTTCTTTTCAAACTGCTTTAATTTTTTGTAGAAAAGTAATATTAAAATTTTAATTTGCCAGTTAATTTTTCAACAAGGTGAAACTATTTTAGAGTAATGCAATAAATTTATGTATTCGTTTTTTTTTTGGTTTCATGTATGTATTTCTATAAACTTCTATAAACATTTAAAGTTGTTGAAAACAGCATTATGACAAAAAAATGGTATAATTCCATTGTTGCAAAACTTCAACATTTATAAAGACAACAAAAAGGCAGAATAAAAATAATTCTTTAAAAAAAATTAAAATGACATGGTTCATCGGTAAATCATAACTATTGGAGGATAAATGATATCTGTCAAAAGATTAGCTGTTTAGTGGTTTGATACATTTTATTGATTTATAATCAGTTTATTCCAACAGCAAGCTAGCCGGCCGGCAGCAACAGGAAAAGTTATAAGCAAGTGAATAAAAGCAAAAAAAAGTCTATCAAGCTTTTAAAAGCGATCAAAAAAATAAGAAAAAGAAATACCGAGATTTGTTGTGAATGAAA
>JAQIXH010000586.1:0-12292 GCA_034700145.1 Panagrolaimus detritophagus | reverse complement strand
AAACTATAGCAAATTTATTTTTTCTGTTTTTTAAATAACTTTGCAACAAAAAATATAAAGCAAAATTTTCATCACAATTTTTTTACAAAAAATCTTTCTGGATTTACAGTTAATTCTTTTTGAAGGTTGGCAAGGGATCTTTTACGGCGATATCCATCATATCCACCATAACCGCCACCCCCGCAACCTCCACCACATCCGCATCCACATCCACCGCAGCAACAAGGTCTCGGAGGACAACATCTTGGAGCACAACAGTTGATAGGATTAACTTGGATATTGATTGGTTGAGGACAGCAACATGGTGGTGGGCGACAACAGCAAGGTGGTGGTCTGCAACATCCACATCCACAACCACCGCCGCAGCCACCTCCACATCCCCCACAACCACCACCGCAGCCACCGCATCCGCCACAACATGGTCTTGTGCAGGAGCAAATTTTAACGGATGTACATGTTTGACATTGTGGAGAACAACAACATCCACAACCACATCCACCTCCGCAGCTTCGTTTCACTCTAGCTGGAGCCATGTTTAAATTTGCTGGAGTTGATTCTGAAGTTAGCGTGGATGATTCTGAAATTGCTGAAAATTCTGGAGTCGATGGAGTTGATTCCGAATTAGAAGAGGATTCTGGCACACCAACAGTTGATGTAGATATTGGTACTTCAGTTACAATATTGGCATCTGTAGTTTTATCAGTTACAACGCCATCTGTTAGCGTTTGATCCGGATCATAATCCATTACTATTCTATTATCCACTAATGGCATAGAATTAAAAATTGGAATAGCCTAAAGAACCACTTTTCACCTTTTAAAACACCTCTCAGTTTAAAAACAAACCTCAACAAAAAGAATTACACTGAAAAAAGCAATAATCCAAAAAGACGAGGATGATGAAACTACTTGCATTATTTTTTAAAACTGTACTAATTTGGTTGCAATAAAATAAATAAAAATGTAATAAACAGAATGAATATTTTTTAGTTTTAATTTTGTTGCTTTTATACCCCCTCCCCCAATTTTTATTGTTCACAACATTTAGATCAAAATCTAGTTTTTTTACAAGGAATGTCAGGTCAAAAAACATTTTTGACACCTCCGAAAAATGCTTTGTTCTTTGTTTTTTTTTGCTAAAAACAATTGACAGTTTTCTTTGACAAGTTTATTTTACAAAATTTTAAAGAAACAAAAAAAATTGTCTAGTCATTAATTTTTATATGGACTTTTTAAAATGAAAGGAAGAAAAGCAGAATACAGTTTAAAATAAAAGAACAAGAAACAAGTAAAAATAGCTAATTTTTTGTACAATAAATGATGAAATTACTTTTCCAACAGTTTTAATAAAAATCAAAAAAATATTTATTATAACAATTAATATTTATGGCTTTGTTTTATTGGGGAACAAAATTGCTTACTACACTATTGAAAATAAAAAGTTTCTCCAGCTTCCAAAAATCCACAATCAATCTTTACTTAATCTAGGCAATTACTTTTCACAGCAAAATTTCCTCTCTAGTCTTTTTTCCAAATTTTTTACTTTTTTTTAATTTTATTTATTTGTATTATTTTAAACCTTTTATCTGTCACAGAGGACTAAAGGGGACACATTACAACGCCAAAAATTAGTTAAACAAAGTGATAATAATTCAGTAAATTTTTTGTTCGTGAATTTTGCAAAATCAAATAATTTACTACAGTTTTAAACATAATTTTTTTTTTAAAAATCCATGAAAAAATTCTGTGATCCATAAAATTTTATACAGACTGAATGCAACAACTCAGTTTTAAAGAATTAAATTATTTGATTGAAATTTATATTCATCTTTTATTCAGTTTACTATGGCATATCTGTCATCAATATACAGTAGCGTTCAAAAGTTTTGAGACAAAATGTTTTTTCACGATAATTTTTTTTTATGCAGGGGAGTTTTGTGAACCCCTACCATGTTTTGAAGCCCTATCCATGGCCTATCGAAAAAACACACCCTTAGGCCCTGAGAGTTCTCTCACGAAAATTTTCGAATTTTTAAAAAAAATTTGGTGTTCAAAAGTTTTGAGACAAAAATTTTGAATGTATAACAGTTAATTTTTAAATTTTATTTAAAAAATGAAAGGTTTTCAATCACATAAATTCAGCTGCAGTTTTTTAAAGATCTTATCATCCATCAAATTTCAGTATTTCTATTAATGAAACATAGCTTTAACGAACAAGATTATCAGCATTTTTTCAAAAGCATTTGTCAACATTAATTTAAAAATCTCACTTTTAAATTAGATGGTTTTTTAAAAAGATTGTATTCCGGGCAATCGTATAAAATTTTATTTTTTGTTTTTTAATTTAAAAATGGTTTTCAAAATCTCAGTTTAAAAAAATATTTCCGCTTTGTAATTCAAAGAAAAAAAAACAGTTAAAAACATCCTTGACTATTTTGGGGTTCATTAAACCACTAAAAAAATTTTTAATAAATTTAAAAAAAAATCAAAAAAAAGAGCAAAAAATATTTCAGTTTTATATAATTTTATAGACTTAAAAAAATCAGTTTATACATGTGAGTAATCATACGGTGCACGCTTTAAATAATCCTATTGTTGGAGATAATTCTTACTAATGAAGTACAAGTTAATTTTAACAAGCGGCAGATGCCGAAAATCAATTAACAGTAACCAGCATTTTGTGTTATAAATTTCGTTCATTTGTGACTAAATTTAAACACTTTTTAAATCAATAAAATGTAAACCAAGCAAAAAATCGTGCAGTAACAAAAATGAAATGAATATCTAAAATCTAAAAAATCAGCTTTAAAAATTTAGCTTATCAAAAAAAAGATTTTTAAGGAATTTTCAGTCGATCAACAACCAATCCACAGTTTCATTTACAAAAAAGGTTTTTTCTATTTACATTTATGGTAAAACTTAAAAACAATACATTTTTTTATAACAAATACAAACATATCTATCAAAAATAAATTTTAATTCATATAAATTTTCAAAGTATCATTAATTCTTTTTCTGCAAATTGGACATTCGCTACATTTTTCAGAACATTCTTCGCAGGCAATTAAATGAAAGCATGGCAGAAATGCATATTCTTTCTAAAAAGAAGAATATTAAATATTATCCAGTTTTAATTCGAACTATCAAAACTTACAGGTTCTGAACAGCAAAGTAAACAATTTGAACGTTCATCATAATTTTTTTCAGTTTTTAAACAACTTTTTTCAAGATTTTCAATAACTTTTATACAATTTTCTTTAAAAGAATCGAAAGAAGTTGTGGAATTTGAATCAAATAATTTAAATTCATTTTCTTCAACAGAGATTTTTGCAATTTGTAGTCGATTTAATGCATTACAAAGTAATGATTTCAACTAAAAAACCAAAGTTAAGATTATGTCAGTTAAAATATTAATTATACCTCATGATTTTCTGTTTTTAGTTGAAAATTTTGTTTTTTAAGTCCATCAATAATTTCATAATCTTCATCAAAATCGCTGCTTGAAGCACTTTCGTAATCAGAAACTGAAGACATTTTTTTTATAAAAGTTTTTTAAATGAATTTCGACAGAAAAACTATTTTTAATAGTTTGGAAAACTATAGTTCTTTGTTTTTTTGATGCTTTATTTAAATAAATTTTATTGTTTCCTTCTTTTCTTTTTCCCTCCCTTTTTTCTATTATTCATATATTAGTTTTTAAAAGTCAATTTTCTTTAATGCTTGCGTCTAACCTTTTTTTCTCGTCTAAAATGGCACACCAAGAAAAACAGTCTTTCCCCAAAAAGACAGAAGAAAAAATATTTTTTGTTTCCTTCGTTATTTTTTCTTAATCATTTTTCACTGATTCATTATTATTTTTTTCATACATGTTTTTTGTGTCTGTTTTTCGATGAACGTGAATTCATGAAAAAACACTTCCTCCCTTAAAAATCAGAAACCTTAAAGAAGAAAGTTCATTGCCGTCATTTTTGATCGAAGCAAAAAAAATGTGTTTTTTGTTGCTTGAGCGTTTTTGTTTCAATTTTCTCACTTGAGAAACTTTTGGTTTAAAAAAATTAATGGAAGCATTTTTCTTTGAATCATTCGATTTTTGCATTTTTTCAGCGAACTTTGTTCAACATTTTTTTTTGCAAGTTGCAACATTTAATTGTCTGTGAATGTCATTTCGTTCAAGGATTAAAATATAATCGATTATCGATCTACTTTGATGAAACTCTGTTAAAGCAACATTTAATTACGAAAAGCAACAATGTTCAGTTATGTTCCACGAAAAGCTATCAAAAAGGTGCTCCAAGTAGAAGAAATGTATTGTAAACTTCCAGAACGACATTAACAGTTTTCCTACAAACAACAAAAACAAATCAACAAACACTGCTAAATATTCATACGCAGTTATCCCTATCATACACACAAAAGAAACCCAATTGAAGGAGAACTTTTATTAGTTAATTTAAATACTGTAAATCACATGCTACAAAGTACTTCAAAATAAAGAGAGATTGATTGGTCAGATTTATTGTGCAGGTTTTGCTGCTTCAACTTCAATGTATTTGATCAAGTCAGCACGTTCATCTGCTTTTTTAAGACCAGCAAATACCATTTTTGTTCCAGGAATGTATTTCTTTGGATTTAGAAGATATTCAAAGAGAGTTTCACGAGTCCAAACAACACCCTAAAAGAAGATCGTCATTAAAATAATACATACGTGGCTTTAGGGAAAGGAAAAAGGCTAAAATAACAAAAGGAAGAAAAAACTCGTCGCTCTTTTAAAGTGGACGTTGGATATTCTGAGCTTTATCCAATAATGCCGACATCAACAGAAAGATCGTCACCCTTTCTCGCTGCCATCTTGGCTTTGTTGATGTTTGGCACCATTGTTTGTTCTTCCTTGAACGATGACGTCATTGACAAAGCCGAAATATCCAACAGCGTGATTAGCCAAAGATCCCCAACAATATAAATATATAACACTTACCTTGCTTTTATTTGCAGGTGAATAATCAAAGCCAGGAACAGTACCAGATTTTCGACCAATAACACCATTTAAAGTTGGACCAGTTTTTGTAGCAGTTGAATCAACGACATGGCATTGTAAGCAACGTTGCTTAAAGATTTTCTTTCCTTTTTCGTAATCTCCTTCAGGAATGGCAGCCATGATGATGTTATAAATGAAAGAACCTAAAAAAAGAGTTATAAAATGGATGTTCAATGATGCAATAACATCAAAAATAGGGTTTAGAAAAAGCAAATGTTCCAAGTCAATGCAAAACTAATAAAAGCAAACATTGACTTGGAACATTTGCAAAGAATAAAACTAATAAAAAATGAGAGAAAGAGAAAAAACCAACCGCGTTGAAGAGTGATGAAAGTTGAAGAAAAGGTTGAAAAAAAGTAATATCGAGCTTTTACTTTGTTTTTTGATGATGCAAATCTTTTTGCGCTTTCATTTCACTTTGCCAAAAAGAATATTTTTATACAAATTTTTTGTTCAATTTTTTACGTTTGTGTTTTTTATAAAAAAGTGGATCTTTATTGATAGATTTTAAAAGCTGTTTTTTTTCGCTTTGCTTATGTCGTATTCAGTTTATACCTTTAAAACAAAAATGTACATTTTTCCAAGCTAAAAACCAGTTGATAGAGAGCTTTTGATGCATATGCTATAATTTATTTATATGGCCTATAAAAACAGTTGAACTGAAGACTTATTAAGTTTATTCGTTTTTGTATCCCTTCAAAACTAAATTGTATTATTGCTAAAAAACATTGTTGAAACAGAATTATACAGAAACAAAATGTTGCACAATAGTTATAACCCCATTGCTGAAAAATGCAGTTTAAAAAGTAAGAGACATTCATCTGATCCCAGTTTATATGTCTATCTTTCAGATTTATCAGTTCTTTCCGTATCGCTTTATTTGCGTTAATCAATCATTGTACTTTTAACTTCTTGATGCATTTATACATTATTTGTTTTTTTAATTGGCCAAAAAAATTTATCTTTGCGTGCATAGCTTAAAGACAAATTTTTTGTTTTAGTAAATGTATTTATAAATTTTCTCGATATTTAAATTTTTTTCACACTTGAACCAGTTTTAATCGTCGTAAAAATAGTTCTTTATCTTTTCTTCCTTCTTCTTAACAAAAATTTATAGCATTTCTTTCCTTTTTTTTTGTTTCTCAATCAAAACAATTTAATTTGCCATTTAAATTATTCACGATTGTTTTGTTTTTTTATGTCTGTTTTTCGATGAACGTGAATTCGTTAAAAAACACTTCCTCCCTTAAAAATCAGAAAATTCGACGAAGCCGAAAGTTCATTGCCGTCATTTTTGATCGAAGCAAAAAAATATGTTTTTTGTTGCTTCGAGCATTTTTTTGTTTCAGTTTTGTTACGTGAGAAACTTTTGCTTTGAAATTGTCTGATATTTTCTTAAAAATGATTTCATTTGTATTAAAAAAATTGAGGCCTAAATTTATCAACGGAAAAAAAAATTATGCTCTTATCCATTTTTCTCTAGAATAATAAATTACGAACCTTAATAATAAGAAATAACATAATTGCATTCAGATATATATCATCGGTAACGTCGTAGAATCAGTTTAATCAAAAAATATCTTTTTTCCATGTTTTTGCAATGAAAAATATCCATCAGTTCCAGTTAATTATATTTATTTTAAAAATTTTTCTTGTAGTTTTACAAATGACACATTCATAAATTTTTAACAAATGACACTAAAAAACACAGGTCATTTTTCTTCTTATTAAAAGATCTACAACTTTAATCAGTTTAGCGAAAAGTTTTACCATAATTGCTATTGTTGGACACCGGACATGAGAATAAAAGAAATCAGTTAAAAAACTCATATATTAAAAAAAATTTAACGCAAATAATTGCATGTTAAGACTATTTATATGCACAATTTTGTTACGATTTTTCATTACTTGCAGCAATAAAAATTTAATTTTTTAAACAATGAAATTGAATTCTCCAGTTTAAATGCTTGAGAAAATTGTAATAGGTTAATTAATAACACCCTGATAAAAATGTATGACAGTTTATTATAAATCTCTCATTAAAAATCAATAAAAATAAAACGATTTTAATTCATATAAATTTTTATAGTATCATTAATTTTTTTTCGACAAATTGGACATTCTTTACATTTTTCAGAACATTCTTCGCAGGCAATTAAATGAAAGCATGGCAAAAATGCATATTCTTTCTAAAAACAAGAATATTAAATATTATCCAGTTTTAATTCGAACTATCAAAACTTACAGGTTCTGAACAGCAAAGTAAACAATTTGAACGTTCATCATAATTTTTTTCAGTTTTTAAACAACATTTTTCAAGATTTTCAATAACTTTTATACAATTTTCTTTAAAAGAAACAAAAGAAGTTGTGGAATTTGAATCAAATAATTTAAATTCGCTTTCTTCAACAGAGATTTTTGCAATTTGTAGTCGATTTAATGCATTACAAAGTAATGATTTTAACTAAAAAAACTAAAGTTAAGATTATGTCAGTTTAAATATTAATTTTACCTCATGATTTTCTGTTTTTAGTTGAAAATTTTGTTTTTGAAGCCCATCAATAATTTCATAATCTTCATCAAAATCGCTGCTTGAAGCACTTTCGTAATCAGAAATTAAAGACATTTTTTTGATAAAAGTTTTTTAAAATAAATTTCGACAGAATATTTTTTAATAGTTTAAAAAACTATGGTTCTTTGTTTCTTTGTTGCTTTATTTATACACACAATTTTTCTTTAATTCTTTCCTCCTCCCCTCAAAATGATTAATTTTTGTCTTTTTTTTACGTTTAAGAAAAACACTCGTGTCTCTGACCTTTAAAAGTTTTTAGATGCCCAAATATGTTTTCCAATATTGTTTTGGAATCATAGCTGTTTCTTGTGTGTTTCTTGTTTAAAAAAAATTATGTCATGGGTTTTTAGGTAGCGACCCATTTAAAAGATAAAAACAAACTCCACTTCATACAAATCAACAGTTTTAACACGCAATTGCAAATCTTTTCATATCGTTATTTTTTCTTTGAGTACATCGGTTATCTAATAATTTAAAAACGTGCTACCGTAAGTTTTTTAGTAAAAACTTAAAAAAAATCTTAAAATTATTATTATGCGTTTATTAAACTGTCAAAAAATTAATACATACAATAATAAAAGCCATTTCAGAAACACGAAGTAGGAAAAAATCAAACCACAGTTTAAAATCGTGTCAAAACAATCTTTAAACCTTAGAAAAAAATTATACTTTTCTTTTTAACTGTTTTAAAGTTATCACAAACAAAACTGCTTCAGTTTAAATACTTACAAAAATGATAGCGATTAATGTTCCGATGGTGCAAATCATTTAAACAGTTTTTAAATTTTAATCAAATCAAAATGACAACTTTTTTTTGCGTCATTCACCTCAACTTTAAAACAGCTTTACCTAAAAAAAAACAAATTGTTATTAAATCACAAAAACTTGCAGTTTTCAAATTTCTCTCTGTTAAAAGAAGACTTTTAACGATATTTAATGCAAAAAATTAATATTTCGTAGTTTTCCCATTTGGTTCAGTTTAAATAAAAACACTAGAAAACACTGATATTTTTTTCATGCGTTTATTACTTTTAGTTTTTTACATTAATTTGATGTTTATTGTTTTTTGCACTTTAAAAAAATACAAGCATTGAATCGAATGACTCTTTCTTTGATAAGGAAATACCATTTAACAATCATGTGCCAAAAAGGAAACTAAAATGATCTTTTCTTTAAATTGTTTTTTTGTTAAAACATTTGTTATGTTAAATATGCCTCCGGTTGTTTTTGTCTAGGAATTTTGCTTGCATTGAGAAAAGGTTTTTTAACTTTGATCTTTAACAGTTTTTTGATGCTTAAAATTTTTACCAGTATTGTTTAAGGACCAATGTTGCTTCTTTTTCTTTGTAAAAGAAATAAAAGTACAAAATAATAAACAAATATTATTTTGATATATGTTTTTAATCAGATACACTTTTATAAATCGTTAGCTTTTTTAAATTTTGTTTACAAGTTTTTGTTTCGAAGTCAATTTTTATATGATAGAATTAAAATAATTCA
Organism: Panagrolaimus detritophagus; assembly: GCA_034700145.1. Classification (NCBI taxonomy): domain Eukaryota; kingdom Metazoa; phylum Nematoda; class Chromadorea; order Rhabditida; family Panagrolaimidae; genus Panagrolaimus; species Panagrolaimus detritophagus. The sequence goes on along the minus strand of JAQIXH010000586.1, from coordinate 3,186 downwards.
GTTTCTAAATTTTCTTTTAAAAATCAAATGTGCAACTTGAAAAATAGCAACAACCAAAATCATTATACAGTTTAACTTTGTTATAACGTTTCTTAAGGGAACGTAAAAAAAGGACGTAATATCGAGGTGGACGTTGTAACTAGGTCCATTTATAGAAGTTGCTACTCTTTGTGTCAGTTTTTGCAGCTCACAAAATTAATGTTTTGTAATAGTTTTTTAAATTATATATGTTATTTTGTCAAAATATTTAATGATTAAATCTGCAGGTTTAAAATAGATTTGTCAGATACAAACAACAACGTTGTGACATGACTTTCAACTTTGAAACAATAGCATTTTTCGCACTTTTAAAAAATCATTTATAATTTCAAAATTTAGAAAGAAAAAAAAAACATCGAACGAACATGTGCCAGCAAATAAACACAGATCAATGTTTTTAGAAATTGTCTTTTTTTAAATTGTTTAATCATTGAAAAAGGTCTTTCCTTTAAACAAAGAATAAAAACGTGTCTGAGAAACCCTATTTTAAAAATTGTTGTTTTTTTGTTGGATCATTTGAATTGGTGACCCTCTAGTTATTTTCGTCGAGAATTTTTATTTACGTTAAAAATAACAGATAAGTCTTAGACCTGAACAGTTTTTTTTATTTCTTTTTTAAATTTATGGATTCCATTTGAATCAAAATGAAAATTCAGTATGGAAAATTTTTTTGACAATAACAAAAGCGTGCAATAAAATATTCAAAATCAGCGCTTGCGAATCAATCAGAACCAGTTTTTACTTCTTTTTATAACAATGTTTTTAGCATTTATAACAAATCTTTTTTTATAATTTTTCAGTTTTCTTCGTAATCCTAGTTTTTTAAGACCGAATCACACATAATAATAGATAAAAAGGCTAACATCAAATTAAAAACTAATATGAATGTTGTTACCCGATTCAGAGTTCTTCAGTAATAAAATATGTATTATGTATTTTATTTCCAGTTTTTGCACTTTTAGAAAAAATATCTATAATAAATATTAGATTCCAAAAACAATAAAATATTATTCATCGAAACACGTGCCTACAACAAAAAATCGATGAACATTTGGTTTTAAAAATTGTTTTGAATTTGTTGAATCATTGAAAAAAGGTTTTTCCCCTTTAAAATAAAAAGATATTTAATTTTTAAAATTTGTTAAATTGTATTCACGTTTTTCCAATTGTATATTTCCAAGTTTTCTAAACTTTGGCGAAAAGCAAATGTAGCAACAAAAGTTAACTTAAAACCAATAAATAAAAAAGGATAAAATTTTAAGATACAAAAAAATAAGCCAGCCGTTTCAGTTTTAAACATTTACCAAAATAAAACTGGAAATCCCATGAATTTTTTATCAACTTTTATTCAAATGTTTTTTGTTTACTAGTTTTTAGAAAATTTGACTATTCATTAACAAACCTCTTATTAAATTTTCACCTGCAGTTCAAAATTTAATTACGTTTCATCGCATTTCAAAATAGCATTTTAAATTGAATACTATAAAAATTTATAAAATAAGAGCTTAAACTTTTTTTAAAAAAAATTTAAATTTACAAGGGGCCGTTTCCATGTGTTACCCCCAGATTTCTTTGGCCATATGTGGATTCGATACCTCAATGAATTAGGAAACAGTTTTTGCTTGTTTTGTGGGGCATTCAGTCATTTTTTTAGCTTTTGTTTTTAATTAAATTTTTACCGTAAACATGCCGTTATTTGATTAAAAAATATTTATGCTTTAAAAAAGATTTAAAAATGTATTTGTTGTAATATTTTTACTTATACCATACAGTTTTTATATAATTATTATAGATTTCACTATATACAAATATCAAACAGGTAGTTCTATTTTTTTTACTTAATTTGCAACTTTTCAATATTAAAGTCAGTTTATCAATTACCTACCATACTTTCTCTGTGCCATTTTTGACAAAACTGGAATCGATACCTCTGGTATGGTTATGGAAATATTTTTTTCAGTTTAAATTTCGTGAGAAGAATTTTTTAACCATGATCAAAACATTGGACAGTTTTAAAATAAATTTGCAAAAAATAGTAGTAGTGTTAATTAAATATATAGCTGTTTGTGTCAGTGAAATAAAATAGATATTATGTTGGAACGGTGATCGGCGCTAAATGGCTGCTAAAGAATTTTGCACAGCTGTTAGAAATTAAATTTTCTTCTAATTTTTTAATGAAGTTTATTTCAATAAATGATTAATGCAATCAGCTTTTCTAAAACAATGATTTTTAATAAAATAAAAACTTCAAATTTTAAAAGAAATTTTATTTTTTACAAAAATATTAATTAATTATCTGACAATTTTACTGCTTTGAAAATTACGTAAACTGGATTGTTTAATACAAATTTTTGATTTTAATATCAATGTCGAAAAATGTTTTAAAAAAATTATTTAAAATCAACACTTATACCACGTAAAAATAAATCTTTTTATATGTTTAAAAGCTAAACTACACAGTTTTCGCTTTTCAAAAATTTGGTACTTTTAACCGTGTCTGTTTTTTTTAGAAATCAAGAAAAAAGAAATTTGTGCAAAAACGCTATTTTTTTCCAACAAAAAACTCTGGAATTTCTTTTTTTTACTCGGAAAAAATGAATTTTTTTTAGAATTTTCTTTTATATTGATTTCTAAAAAGAACGGATGTGTACAAAGCCAGTTATTTTTTTTTTCAAACTTCAAAAATAACAGTTTAATGAAGTCTTAGATAAACTCCTCGACATTTCAAATCCCATAATTCAAGCCATATTAACGCAGCTCAGTTTTTCTTTTTCTTAATTTTAATTAACCCCTCTGACAGAGCGACAAAATTCTGAAGCCTTTATCTGAAAATATATTTTTTTGCTTTAACAATTAAAAAAAGACATGAAAAATACAGTTTAGTGTTTAAAAAATGCATAAATAACTCATGTCAAAAACCTGGTGCACAGTTTTTATGAATATTAAAAAACCGGATAATTATTATTAATATTGATTTATTATTTGATTCCGGGCAGTTGTTTCAGAAACTATACAGGGTGATTCAAGAAAAACGCCCGATTATGAATGGTCGGCATTTTGTTTATATTAGATATTTTCAAAAACGGACTTCACAGTCGTTATTGACCTTTTTTGCCATTTTGTTTTTTATAAAAAAATCAAAAATTC
>JAQIXH010000585.1:0-12293 GCA_034700145.1 Panagrolaimus detritophagus | reverse complement strand
TTGACGTTCTTTTTGATGCTTTTCAAGTTCAAGACGAATACGTGTAGAAAGATTTTGAAAGACTTCAGTACAGGTAATCTTCATAGTACGAAGAGAACAAGTATGACAATTTCGGCTCAAATGATTCTTTATGCAATCAGTGCAAAGCATTTCAGAGCAGGTTAAGCAATATTGATTCAAATCAGCAAACTTCATACAAGTCAAGCAGTATTGATTCATATCAGCGATGCTCAAGTTAGGAATGTTCATATTAGGATATACAGCATCCCAAATATTTTTATGAGGACCTTGCTTCTGCGCATTCTGAAAAAAGAGCAAAAATGCATAAATTGTAAAAGAAAGTGGTAAAACACTTACATCTTCAAAGAACAAACTTTCATAAGACGTAAAATCCATCTACAACGGCGTTAACTAAAAACATTATACTGTAATTGCATCAACAAACAAAAACAAGAGCGAAACACGAGATAATAGGCATAAACAAGGATAAAAAAGGCGGCATTTTTCAAAAAGTAGGCAATTGTTTAAAGTATACAACGACAAAGAATTGTTAAAAGAGTGTGTAAAACTTTATAAAAATTCCAATTAATTTTTTATCACACTTTTTCACGCAACGTTTCCGATTTTACAAACGTCAAAATCACGCTTTTTAACGTATCCTTTTGAGGCTTCTACTATAAGGCAATGCAGACAACTGGTCTTGAACGGAATAAAAAAACGCGAAATTTAAAAAAGATTTTTTTCCATTTTTATTTTTCAAAAGTTTTCTCGTTTTTTTGTATTCAACTTTTTTTCTTCAAAAATTGTCATCATTTTTTTTATTCGTTCATCATTTTTATAGCTTATAAATATGTCATCACGTCACGATCGTGCTATTACAATCTTCTCTCCAGATAGACATTTGTTTCAAGTTGAATATGCTCAAGAAGCTGTAAAAAATGGTTCAAGTGTTGTATGTTTATATCCGTTTTTAACCTTTTGCATCGATTACCTTATTTTTTTAATTTCAGATTGCCATTAGAGGTAAAGATTGTGTTGTTCTTGGTGTTGAAAAAAATCCATGGAAGCATTACAAGATGAAAGAACTGTTCGAAAGATTTTTAACATTGATGAACATGTTATGCTTGGTTTTGCTGGTTTGTTATCTACCTTATTGACCTGTTATAGCTTCCGTTTCAGGTTTTACTGCTGACGCGCGTGTTTTTATTGATGCCGCACGTGTAGAATGTCAAAATTATCGTCTTAACCGTGAAGATATTGTCATCTGATAAAAATGGAAGTAATGTTATTATGGTAAAACCTGGACATTTGGAAGTTATTTTAAATAATGCAAGTGAATTGGTTTTTGAAGTTTGTGAACAAAATTGTAATGCAGAGTAAGTTTTTATTTTAAACATGCCACAAATGCCGAAAGAAGGCTCCTTAGATAATAATTTTAGCACTAATGTTGCAGTTTTCTCACAATATACACAACTTTTTTAGATTTGTTGTTTGTTTTGAAGGTGCCTTTAATAATTCTTATTCTACTGATTTATGTGATTCAAAATGTGGTTTTTATGTTAATACCGATGAAGAATATACAACACTTATGAATAAGTTTCAACCACCTCAAGGCAATGGTCGTTTGAAACTTAATTGCACAGAAATGGTAATGTTACACGAAAGAACAATACAAAAAGAAAGCCCTCAATATTATGCAAGCTGTCTTCCAAAAACTGAAAATGGTATTGTAAAATTAAATATTATTAATGAAACTTCTGGATGTGTTGTTAGTATTGTAAGTTTAATACCGATTTTAATAAATTTAAACATTTTACGTTTTAGAAAAATGCAAAAATTAAACAAGATGAAATTATTGCTACATCATCAACAAATTCTCCTTCAAACAATCATTCAAATATTCTTTCTTCTGCAGCAGCAAATATTTCTAGAAACTTCGGATGGATTTTTGTTCTTGTTTCATTTGGCATTCCTTATTATTAAGCATAATCTTGAAAATATGAATTTGTGTTAATATCTTTTTTTGTATATGCTTTTTGTAACAAAAATTTTGTGTATGAAAAAAAAATGGTTTTAAAATAATTTACATCCTTTTTGGTTTATTATTTAAAATCAGATTACGGTAATTTTAAGGTGACTTTTTCACGATTTGACTTGAGATAAATAATAACCCTTAATTTAATGGCGAGAAAATTTAATAAAAATCCATTTACAAAAAAAAGAGAGAATAAAAAATGAGTAACTAAAGTTTCAAAAAAATCTTTGCCTTTGTTCTTATTTATCTAAATTCAATTTCATCTCAGAAAAAAGAACGACGTTATCGCTAGTTCTTTATCAACTTTTGATCCAAAAAAATATTTTTTCTCAAGAATTTTCGCTTTCAAATTCTTTAATTTATTATATTAAACATAATAATATTTTATCTCCAACTGGATATTTAAAAGTTATACAATGTTGTAAATATTTATTATTCATAAACAATTATAAAGTTTGAAATTTTTTGGTATAAAACCCTTTTTTCGAGGTTTTTCTTATAGTAAATATATTTAATTTTTTCCAAACAAAAGTTTTAAAATGTACTTTTGTCTTATTTTTTACTGAAGAGTTTTCTGAAGATTACTGTAGGTTCAAAAGACACTTTTAACCAGAGAAAATGTTTTTTATTTAGAATTACAAAAATAAACATGAAATAATATAATAATGTATATTTTCATTTATTTTATTTATTTTAAACCTTTTATCTGTCACGAAGGACGAAAGGGGACACATTACAACACCAAAAATTAGTTAAACAAAGTGATAATAATTCATTAAAGTTTTTGTTCGTTATTTTTATTTTAGGTAATAATTTTAACAACAAAATAAAAGAATGATGCTACCATGGCATTTCGAACAGCTATTTAGATTGGTTTTAACTTTTAATTCATTTGGTTTTTTTTGAATATCACCTTGAATAGTAAAAACTCTAATTTTTTATAATCCAAAAACAAATTTTGAGTTTTACGATGGGACCGTATAATAATGACAGATTGTTTGTTTTCATAATTAATTAGACAAATGCTTTGATTCCAAAACTTTTACAAAGGTGTGGTAGTTGTCTCGCCTTAACATAACATAAAGTTTACAAAGTGATAAATTTTGTATGGGAAAGTGATAGAAAATCAATTTTGATAATTGTTTCGATTAATTTTAACTTTGGAAAATAAACGGGTTTGTCACTTTAACCGCAATTGTGTAAAAGTGTTTTTTTTTGCAATTCCTCCGTCTCTTGTCCTTCCCAATTCTTCTTTGAGTCCCACAAGGTCATCACGAATCGTTCACTTTCTTTTGTTTTTGTATCTCCGTCTTTTTTTTTCTTTTTTTGAAATTAAAACCGACTGTTTGATTGCGGTTTTAAAAAAAGAGAGAAAAGAAAGATAAAGGTATCCCTTTCATTTTGATATTTAAAAAATGTTTTTGGCATTTTTATTCATTGGATTACTTTCATTTAGTTATTGTGATGATGATTCATCATCGCGGGAAGCTGCAAGTAATTATGAATGCCAAAATGGTGGAACATTACGAAATGGAAAATGTGAATGTCCGGCTGGATTTCATGGTACAAGATGTCAAAGGACAAAACATTGTGCAGGACGAAATGTTAAAAGTGATGGAACGTATGTTTTAAAAATTTAAACTTTACAAACACATTTACTTCCTAAAATATTTTAACTTTGAACAAGTTAATTCTTCAAGGGCAAAATTCAATCTTTTTTATTGATCTTTTAAATTTTCATTACAATACCGATAATACTTTAACCCCTTTGTTTGTTTAAAATTTAAAAAATGAAAGTTAACCAGGGTTAACCTGTTTTATTATTTATGACTGATACTTTTCTTGAAAACATTTGAACCAAAACATTGCATATGCCTGTCTTTGGCTATTTTTGGGAGGTAAAACTTTTCTTTATGTTTGTTTTATTCATATTGACAAATTCTCGTTTTTCATTCTTTTTAAAAACTTTAATTAAAAATAGAATTTGACGAATTTGTACCTCCATAGTTCATGGTGTACCAAGTCAAGGCCTCGTTTTTGACACTTTTTTGTAACAATAGTAAAACGCATTAAAATCAATTTTTAGAAAGAACAAGTTTATTGTTTGTGGCTTAATCATCAAACTTTTGCAGATGCGTTAAATGTGATGATGGCTACATTGGGCTTTATTGCGATGTAATTCAGTGTAAAAATGGCCAAAGACTTTATGGTGAAATTTGTGAATGTACAAAGCCATGGTCCGGAAAAATCTGTGACCAACTTTTAACGGGTGATGTATATTTATATTACAATCGAATGATAACTCAATATGGCCCAATTGGGGCGCTTATTGTTCTTCCAATGATTTTAATTCGGTATGGATGTTCAAAACTTGCAAGAAAGCGACAAGTAAGACGTGTTGAACGAACCCTTGAAGAACAAAATAATACGGATGTTAGCGCTGCAGTTGTTGCAGATCTTTTGCATAAATAATAATTTAAAATCAATAAATAATTCTTTATTATTTACAATTTTTAAAAAACAAATGAAGTGAAAATATGAATGTTTTTTTTTATCTTTGGAGTCTGAGATTTAAGTTTTAAAAAAAGAAAAATATTTGTTTTTGTAATAACCGCAAATTTAAAAAGAAAAAAAATACTCGCATATGTTTTTTTTTGTAATGATGCCAAACAAGTAAAAAAGAGAGGGATATATAAAGCTTTGGTAATTATTATATTTGCTAGAGAAAAAACTATTTTTAAAAAAGAGAAAAAAAAGCTAAAATGTATCTTGAGATAGTTCAGGGACACGTAAAATGTACGTTGTCATGAGACCTTTTCCTTTAACATTAATTTCACCGCGACAGTCGAAATCAAAATTCTCTTTTTCTAAGATTTGTTTAACTTCTTCTGTTACCTAAAAAAACAATCATAAAAATGTTTGTTCAATAATGGGGTAGTTAAAAGGATTTTAATTGGTTGATAAAAAATTGTTTTGTAAAATAGAATTAGAAAATTTAATTTTTACAAACCTGTATTTTGCCAGGGATACCAGAACTATCCATTCGACTTGCAACATTAACTGTATTTCCCCATATATCATAATGTGGCTTTTCAGTACCAATTACACCCGCAACAACTGGTCCAACATTAATACCTAAAAATTATTACATATTTAAAATTATTTTTAAATAATCGATTTTAACTCACCAATTCTTAAATTAAAATTATTAAAAGAATGTTCATTAATATATTCAATTTTATTAAGTAATTTAATTGCAAATTTTGTTACTGCAACAACGTGTTGATTTCCAACAACTTCACCAGTTAATCCACTTGCAGCCATATATGTTGTTGAAATTGTTTTAATTTTTTCAATACATGCAAGTTCAGGATCGCTTAGAAGCTGGAATTATATTATTTTTTATACTACTTTCTGATATGCTGATTTTGATATAAATGAAACATACTTGATCAAAATCTGCAATAATTTCATTAAGCAGCCTTAAACATTCGACTCCTTCATTGTTTCCATCAAGTTCCATATAAAATTCATTAAATCCTGTAATTGTTGCAAAAATTACACATGCACATGGTCGACCTTCACTATAAAGTTCTGAACGGTTTTTTGGTTGTTCTGTAAGAAAATGTGCTGCAACATGTGCGGGTAAAATATTTTCAAGAATTAAACGATTTTGATCATGATTCTTTTTCATTTCATTATTTTCTGCGGCTGCCTTTAAAAAATATGATTTTTTTATAGTTTAAAAAAAATGAATATTACTTGTAACTTCCAAATAAAATCATATCGTGCAACCATTTCTGATCGTCGACTTTGAATTGTTATCATACATACAGCGAAAATTATAAAAAATGTAAAAAAGCATCGAAGATCAGCAAAGTAACCGTAATCTCTAAAAAAATTGTATTTCATAAGTATGCAATAAGGATATATATATGTATGCTTACTCGCAATATGATTGTATTTGTTCTGCAATTGTTGCATTGTAATAATCTGCAGATTTTCGGTGCAGCCAAATATTAAATTGCCGAAGATGTAAATCTTGATACGGCAATAACCAAATTGCCAAAATGCTTACAAGTGCTAATAAAAATGCTATTACCATTTTCTCCAGGGACAATAACGATAAAAACATGCAAACTGATAATAAAATTATCAAAACGCTTTCATAAACAAGCTAAAAAATTTTTTTGTTGATTACTGTAGAACTATTAGAAACTTTATACTTCAATTTTAAAAGAATTAATTTTTGCACATTCTTTTTTATTGTCTCGTTGCTGCATAACAAATGTAAGATTTTGATCACAATTAAATGAACATCCAGAACCCCCTGAGGACTATAAAAAACATTTAATTAGAACGGAGATAAATTTTTTAATTTAACGTACTAAGAAAGCAAAAAATATACAGTAAATACATGCAATAAATACAACTAAAACAAGAAAAAACTTGTATAATCTGTTTGGCAATTGTCGAGTTTTTCGTTTTGTATGCTAAAACGTAAATAATTTTTACAAATGTGCTAAATTTGATAAAAATAAGTACCCGACAAGTTTTGAATGCCATAATTACAGCAACAAGAAAAAATGCTGCACCAGAAATGGCATAAACGAATCTCGAAGCGAGATTACCGAAACCAAGCATAAGAGAACATAAAGCAAAAACTGCAAAAACACATGCAATTTCAACCATTGTTGCATTTGCTTTATATGCCAAAAACTAAATTATTTTCAAATATTTAACGCTTTGATTGAAATGTTTTGACTTACTTTTGATTCCATATTTTTTGGTTTAAAAACTAATGAAAACTTTTTACAATATTCATTTTTCCAGGCTTCTTTATTAATTGCATCAATACCTTTCTCCAAATAATTATCAACTTCTTCATTTATTGGACGAGATAATTCTCTTCTAACAATATGCCCTTGCCGATCAGCAAAACCCGTAACTTGTAATTCTTTTTTGGAAATTGGATTAACTTTTATTCTTGGAATTTCTCTTGATCCATCATGTACAATTAAATATGTTTCAACATTATGTGCAGCTAAATATTTTGATCTTAAATGTCCATTTCCTGGTTCAACTTTAAATGCTCCATTTAATGCATCAAGGGTGGCTTTAGTGATATGTATACGTCCAGCAATTCCACCACTTTCCATATGATTTGCTAATGTTACATCATCACTCCATACATCAAATTGCCACTTTTTAAGACCTAATACCCCACAATGTGCTCGACCACTATGAATTCCAACACGCATATTTACATTGACACCATGTAAATCACGGATTAATCTGAAAAACATAAACATTTAAAAAATGAGGTATTAACAAAAATGACACATTACTTAATCGTGTCAATCATATCAAGACCCATTGAAACAGCACATACAGCATGATCCGGACGGGGTTCACTAAGACCACTGACACAATAATAGCAATCACCCAAAATCTTTATTCTCATACAATGATTTTCATGTGCAATTTTATCAAAGCGTGCAAATAATTCATTTAATGTCATTACAAGATCCTCAGCTGTACAACCGGAAGCAAGATTTGTAAACCCACATATATCAGCAAAAAGTATACTGTAATTAAATATCACTTTTAGTAAAATTTTTTTTTAAAAAAATGCACAAACCTTATATTTTCATGTTTTCGAATAAAAATTTTTTTGAACATACTTTCTTCTGCTCCACCACCTTCAATATCTTTCTTTAATTCATGCGCAATATGTTTTGGCAAAACAGAAAGTAAAATTTTTTCTTGTTTTTCATTATCTCGAATTAATTGTAAACGATTTTCAACATATTTTCTTAAATGTTAAAAAATTTATTTAAATATTTTAGATTCAAATTTTTGATAATACCTTGTTTCACGAAATGTTCGCCTTTGTACAAGCTCCGTTGGATAATAGATAAAAATGCCATTGATATTCATTGCAGATAAAAGTAAAATTTCTGCAATCAACTATAAAATAGAACTTTTAAATTTTTTTTTGCAAAAAAGGTTTTCTGCTTTTTTTGAGATTAATTTAAACTCCAAAAAAGGAAAATTTTCCAGAATTTAAAAATTGAATGAAGATAGTTTTCCTTTTTTTGCAATATTTTTTAACGTTTTTAAGTGTAATTTTTAAGGATAAACGCTTAAATTTGCGCTTAAAGAAATCGGCTTGCCAAAAATAGTCTTTTTTTCTTCAAAGTTTTAGAGCAAAAAATAATTGAATCATTCGTCATCAAATTGGCAGACATTGAGAAAGAAAAAAGAATATAAAAAAGTGTAAGATAAAACCGCGGCTGCTTTTTAATAATTCTGAGTTGGCAGAATTTGATTAATAGCTATAACAAGGATGTGGGTACAGATTATTCGAATGGACGCTTGAAAAAAAGAATGTTATAAATAGATAAAAAAATTAATAGTGCGAATTCTTTTTAACAAAACAACAATTGCTTTTCACAACCTTTTTTAACAGTTTACTTGGTGGTAAACTTTAGCATGCAATTATGCAAATTTTTAATTTTTAAATTTTAATACATACCTGTGTAACATCAATAGTATCTAATAAATGCCTTGACAAAGCTGCTAATGTTAATAATGTTGCCGCCACTGCAGATGATTTTAATTGTAATGGCATCATTGTATAACATAAAAATAATGTCAGTAGAGCAATTGATGAACTCATAACTGCTGGTGAAAATACAATTAATATTAAACATGAACTAACAACAACCCATGAAAATGTAAGGGGTTGACGATCCCAAAATAATAACATAAGTACTAAAGCAACATTAATAACATTAAGTGCAGCTAATTTTGTCCATTCACCATAAATACCCAATACAACTGCTTCAAAAAACCCCAATAATATAACACATATCATTGCACTCTGTAAAACAAAAATTTGCATATATCATTTTTTATATTTTTTTAAAAAAGTTTGTCCCTTGTTTTTTTTATCTTTTGGCATTTTGTTTTGTCATTTTTTTCCTATGTTAATGCTACTCTTGCTTGAATATTTTATGTGATTGATCCCAAAGGCGCTTTATTATTCAATGGACTTTTTCTTGTTGTTGAAGTCGTCAGTCGGTTTTCAGAAGGCATTATTTAAAGCTTAAAAGCTTCAAATCTCATTTTTTAACAACATTTTGGTAGTAGTAAAAATTTAAGCATAAAAAAGTAGTTTTGATGCGCTTTTAACTCTTTCCCGGAAAACCATGAAAAAAAAAATGGAGAAGAAGAAGAAAAAATATTGCAAGAAAAAACCATTATCGCTTAATGGAAAAATCTTTGTCATTCAGCAAAAAAAAATAAATATTGAGAGAAAAAGCAAATCAAAATTTTAAGCAGCAGTTGTAACGGCTGTCTTTTTTATCATATATCGTTTTGCCTTTTTTTCACGTTTAAAAATACAGCATCAATGACATTTTATTTTGTTAGCTTAAAGAATCATAATACCTGTAACATTAGTCTATTCAAAAAAAAACACACAATTCAACGATAATTGATTATTTAATTTTTTTTGCATAAGAATAACAAGAAAATCCTTCCATTTATTATAAAAGGGAAGCAAAAGAATTTTTAAGCATGAAAGACGCTAATTATAATTTGCAAGTTTTTTGAAAGTACTTTGATGTTTCAAGTTTTAAAAAATTGGGTTAGCTTTTTTTTCAAGTTGTTTTCTAGATTTTTTAAATAATTTTTAAGGAAATGTTTTCGGGAAAGTGCTTTCAAAAAAGAGTAAAAACTAATATGAATAAGCAATGTGGAATAAATTAATAAGAAAGTTTGCAATTTTTTGTTCTGTAAAAAATTTACCAGTCTAGCTTTTTTTTAGTTCGTTGTTACTGTACAATTTGAAATCTTTTTTATTTTTTAAAAAATGATACAAAAATAAATCTATTTGAAAGCCGTATAAAACAATTAAAAAAAAATTTTTTTTAAATAATTTTATCGTTTACTTGCGTAACAAAGCTAATTAAAAATTTTTTTAAAACAAGCTTGCCAATATATTCGATTTTCTTTAATCCAAATATTATTATATAATTGATTTTTAAGAACTTTAAAACATCAAAACGTGATGTTCACTGATAAGCAATCCATAGCTGCACTTTTGTTTACAGCAGTTTAAACTTTAAAATTTCTTTCTACACTTGTACACTATGTTTTCAAAAAAAAAACTACCAAAATGTAACAACTGCCTTCTTTTCTCCCCTTATACTTATTTGGATTTAAATCTTTAGGGAATTTGCCTCATTTTTTGATCCAAACTAACTTCTAAAATAAATAAAAATTTTGTTCACTTAAAATCAATGAATGGTGGTTCCAATCAATTCATAAAAAAATTTTTTTTGCAGTTAACAAATAAGGAAGTCAAAATTAGACTATCACCATAAACAATAGGCCCCTACTTTTTCTTTTACCCCTATTTTTAAAGAAAGCCCATTTCTCATCTGTAACGCATTCTTTTACTATACTCCTTTTTTTTAATCCACGCTTTGTGGCACATGTCAGTTTTTTTTAAAAGTTAAATCTTGGTTGACAACGAAAAAAAAGAATAGAATATTTTTTTCTAATATCTGTTTTTTATGTTTTTTTGGCGTAACTAATTCCGTCGAATTTTTTATGAAAGGTTTAAAAGGCAGTGTGTTCTAACTTATATTATAAAAACTTTTATAATAAAAATTCCGAAAGAGAATTTATGACAAAAGAATATTGCAGCTAAAAGTTTATGCATTGTAAAAAGGGTTTCAAGTAAAATGAAATAATTTTTCAAAGGGCCATTTTATATATTAAACTTACTTTTAATCTTCCAGAATTCATATGACGAAAATAATTTGCATATAGTCTATCGGAATGCCATAACTGAAATGCAATTGATTCTTTATCATTACTTTCAATCATTTCAAGAACTGATTCATCTGCAGCACCATTTTTATTCCATTGTGATTGTAATGGTTCAAGAACAGAACTGTCACGATTAAATGTCATTTCAAAGCTCTAAAAAAGTGAAAATTAAAATTGAAAAAAAAGAACAAACAGAAGAGTCAAATTGTGAAAGAAAAATGAATTTATTTTGGCCCCATGACAATTACATTTAGAGAAAAAAATCTTAGTTTCAGAACATTGCCTTTTTTTGCAACAATATTTTTTTGGTCTAAAATGGAAAAGTGATTATTAGCTAAATTATAACAAAAAAAGGAAGAAGAATGAGTTCAAGTGATAGGGTTGAGTGAGTTAAAAATGGACAGTTAAAAAAAGGAGGAAAAAGATGCAAAAAAAAAGAATGGAAGCTTCCGTCCAAAATATTTTCAAAACCTTTTTTTAACACCATCAAAAAGTGGTAAACACTTGTCAAAGAATTCTATATACGATACCACAAAATGCTAATACTTTCCCATCTGGACAACAGTTAGCTATTGTTGGAATATTTTGGAAAATATATAAGCAAGAACAAAATAGAAAAACAGAAAAAGATGAAGCATTAAAGAGAAAGTTATGAATCATATTTTTTTGGTGTGAACGTCCTTAACATGAAAAAGCAGGAATGAACTAAATTTAGAAATTTTTCAAGTAATTGACGTCGATTTAAAATCAAAAAATAGAAACAAACATACATTTTCTCTTTTGTACGTAGAAGGACCGGTGGCATATAAACCAATGATTCAATCAATATTTTATTTGTTTCATTTTTCTTTTATTTCTTTTATTTTTTTATTATCGGCAAAAAAGCACAAAAAGAATTTATATAAAAATAGAAATGACGCGCGACAGCTATTTTATCAGTCAGAGTTAGCTTGTTGTAAGCAAAAAATGAAAGAAAGGAGAAAAAACAATGAAAGAAAACAGAAGAAGGAGAAGAAGAAAAAAGGATTGTGATAATAGATTATCAAAAAGATTGATCAAAAGATTACAGTTTTTGTTTTTATTATTATTCTTGATACACGGTGATGATTATTGATATATGTTTTTATAAGCTTCAAAAAACCATAATGTCATGCATCTTTTTTTCAGAAACAGTTAAGTCATGCTTACGTCTTTCAGAAAAATGAAAACTATTGTCACAAAATTTTAGATTTTTTTGATCAAAAAATTAACCATAATTAACTTAAAATTGCCTTCTGCCATGAAAATAAATCTATGAGAATGATCTTTTGAGCTTATTTGAGAAATATGTTTCAGCGAACATACTGTAGCTCCTCTTTTCTTGTTGTTTCAGTTTTTAAATTTTTTCCAGCTTTTTTTTGATCAAATCCCTCTT
>JAQIXH010000584.1:0-12296 GCA_034700145.1 Panagrolaimus detritophagus | reverse complement strand
AAAGAATCAGTCGAAAATAAAGTTGAAATTCAAGATTTCTCATTTGATGTTGTTGAAACTGGAATTAAAATGATTTACAGTTGTAATTTTGAAACTTCTTTATCAATCGATGATCAACTGTCACTTTTACAATTCTTTGATAAATACAATATTCCATCACTCAAGGTTTATATTTTTTTTATTATTGTATGAATTTTAACAGGCGTTTTTTAGGATAAAGTTGAACTATTTTTAATTGCTCAAATTTCTGCTGCAAATGTTTGTCGTTTCACAAATTCTTCTATCCTTTCAAATTCTTTAAAACTCAAAAATAAATGTATGGAATTTATTATGACTGCTATGGCTTCAAAGACACCAATTAGTGATATTGAAATTCTTGATAAAGATATCGCATTGAAAATTCTTCAAAATTCTTTTTATAAAATTGTTTAAACTCAATAATACTCTTTTTTCTTTTGTGCATTTATATTTTTTTCTTGTTTTACATTCTCTTACTTTTGAATAAATATCCAAACTTTTTAAACACAAATTTTTTACATTTTGCTAGGGTTTTTAACAATTGCTTTTATTTTTTTCAAACTTGCTTATAAAAAATGATATATCAGCAAATGACATAACTATTAACGTTTATGGAACTTATTCGTGTGTGCAAAAACAGAGATCTTGAAAAATTGATTCCATCTGTTCAAACATTTTTTGTTGCCCATTAGATAATGCCGAAAAAAATTGCTTTATAAAAATGCACATGTGCTGTTTAATTACGTTTATGTAGTTTGTTTTCTTATTTTTTCCAACTAAAAAATGTAAATAACATTTGCATGATTTTTCTTTTAATGTTTCTTACTGTACAAATAAAATGTTTTCGCTTTTTACAACTATGTTTTAATACGAGAAAACATTTTATATTGTTTTTCTGTTTATTTAACGGTAATTCCTTTGTAATCAGAAAAAAAACCAAATAATTAAATATTTTGCTATTTAGGATAATACAAAATTCGATTGTTGCAAATTCGTTTGCAATTCTATTTGTCAGTTTTTTCTTTGGTAGAACTAAAAAAACTTTTACAGACATAACATATTTGATGGCAATTTCCTCAAAATATTTGTTTTTATTTTATTCAAATTTTTGCTTTATTTCAAACAAACATTTAATTGATTCAATTCTTGTTTCAACAACAAATATAACAAAGAATTGTATATTTTTAATTTGTGCCCTCTACGTTGACCTGCTTGAATACACCAACATTTTTATTATTAATTCCACTAGCGAGGTTTTTCCCATAAAAAATTGATCTGTTTCTCATGAAAAGGGTCAACTATAAAAAATACTGATGATGCCTCTTTTACCTTTTTTTCTTGTTCACTAAAAATTTTTTTCTAATTTTTAAATTTGTAATGGCTTCCACTGGAACTGGATCAACTTTTAAGCAATCAAAAGGTGGTATCTCATATTATGTTCAAAATTGGTCCTTACCAAGTTCACAAATTTATTCATTGACTATGAAACCATCAAATTCAAAAATTTGGCAAAAATTGATCCAGACCTGCAAATATTTCTTTGCCAAAAATTCTGTTTTTGTTGCTGATCGAATGCAATTTGAAGGAAAAGAAAGTTATAAAGTAATTGTATTAAGACAAAATCAAAAATATATAACTTTAACCAATCCTTCCATCAAGCTTTGGATTACTGACGAGATTATTGCAGATAATCAAATTTCATTAATTATTCCTCGAATTTACAATGTTGAAATTAAAAAGTTCCATTTAAGAAGTCATAATATATTTTATAGCGATTTGAAATTTTTATCTTCAAATGTCGAAAACATTATTTTGGATTATGTCGCTGTTAAGAATAAAGATGGTACAAATGTTCCTTTGGAGGAAATTATAAAAGTTCTTGCAAAAATTAAGCATTTTTATTAGTAAGTTTTTAAAAAATATAAATTTATTAAAAAATTTCCTAATTTTTTAGTAACAATAAATCTCCATTTATCACATCGAATACTGTCAACGAACTTTTAAAAATTCCACATTTTTCATTGATTCAAAAATTCTATTTGTATAATATTCCAGAAACATTTGATATTGAAGAATTTTTCATTTATTTAAAGGTAATGATTCCTATAATATTTCAATTTAAATAAGTTCGTTTTCAGCAAAATAAACATACGGCATTCAATCTATTTTTTTCAATTTCCTTTTCGGAAGCCTATAAAAATCGTCTTGAAACGAAAATTGATGAAATCCTTAAAACTACAAATCATAACTATAAAGTACCTAAATTAGATTTTAGTGGACTTGCTTATTCGAAATGGTGGAAATTATCTTCACTTTATAATAAAATATAAACTTTCGTGTTGTTTTTTTTCACATATTTTTTATATATAAAAATGTTTCGTTTACATGAGTTTCAACAAATTTGATAAAAGTTACGTCTTTTGGTAAAAATTGCTTCAATACAGGATTCGTTAATGGTAAAATCAAACAATGAAAATAAGGTACATATAAATAATATTTCATTATTTTATTTTTATTTTAATGGCAGCAACTCCTACTATCATCTTGATTGCAATGAGGGGGACTTTTTTTGTTTTAAAAATTTTCATTTTACAAGAAAATAGTTTGAGTGGTAAAATTTGAAAGATATTTCACGACAAATTTCGCAGATAAAAAACAGATAATTATTATTTTTTACCTAAAATATTACAATCGCCTGAATAAAAACACTTTTTACCTAAAACTTAAGATGAATAAGAAAGTGTTAAAACTGGAAGAAATTGTTATTAGTTTTTTTACCGCTTAAAAAAGTTTTCGCTTTGAATTATGACAAAAGAAGAAAAAAATTGAACGATTCTAAAAAAATTTTTATCAAACTGCAAAAAATTTTTTGTATTTTCCTCGGGGAATTTTCTCATTACGTCTTTCTCTTACCGTTTTTTAAAGGCATAATCATCAATTTCCTCCAAGAGTATGACCACATTAATTATAAGAATAAGAAAACTGCAAAAACAATATTGTCGACCTTATTTTTTAATTTAATAATATTTATAACGAATAAACTCGTTTATTTTTTTATTATTATTTACATAGAAACGCACAAATGTCTTCTGTAGAAAACGTTTAAACTTTAAAAAAATCGAAACGCGATAAATTTCTTGCTTCATATTTTTTTCAACAAAACTGGACTTTAACGGATTCTGTAATTTATTATATTACAAAAAATCCTTCATCCCCGAATGTTTACCAAAAAATGATTCAAAGCTGCAAATATTTTTTTATCAAAAACTCAATTTTGATCATCAACGAATTAGTGTTTGCAAATGATAAAAGATGTGATGCTTGTATACCTGAAACTTACAATTACAAATACATTAGCTTAACAAACATTTTATCTGAATTTTGGATTCTTGATGGGATTGTATGTTTTTTTGGAACTACTCCAAATCGAGTTTCATCATTTATTCCACAAATTTATCGTTGTGATGCAAAATACTTAAATCTTTATGCACAAAATATTTCTTTTAAAGAATTTTTATTCCTTTCTTCAAATGTTGAAAAACTTAATTTATATTATAATATTATAACAAATGAAGATGGCTCAATTGTTCCATTAGAAAAACTTTTTAAATATGTTCCTAAAACTACCATTTTTTATTAGTAAGTCGTTATCTATTTTAATTTTTATATTTACAATTTGTTCCTTGTAGTTATGATCACAAAAATTTTTCAAGTATCACAAAAAATACAGCCAAAGAACTTTTAAAAATTACACATTTTTAAACAATTGACAGAGTTCATTTGGGTCAAATTCCTAATATCTTTGATATCGAAAGTTTTTACGTTTATTTAAAAGTAATGTTTTTTTATATGATATTTGTTTTAACTTAATATTTTGAATTTTTAGAAAAACCAACACACTGAATTCTATCTTGGTTTTTCAGAATCAATTTCAGATGTTTATAAAAATCGCTTAGAACAAATTGTTAACGAAATCATTCAAACAGAAAATCATGATTATAAACCTTTTCTAATTCATTTTAATGGAATTGAAGAAGAAAAATTCAGGAAATTGCTTTCTCTTTTTAGAGAAAACTAAGAATTTTTTTTGTTGTGCAACAACTATGTTAGTGTTTGTTACAGATATTCGTGAACAATCAAAATAAAATTTTTTTCGAAAAACTCAAGAAAAAATATACTGATTTTTATAAATTTATTAAAACTCTTATTCAATAAAAGAAGGTAATACTAATTCAAAAACAAAACAATTGTCATACAATAGTAATAATAAATAACTGATAAACGAGATGATCAGATTATGTACAAAAGGCAAGGTAAAAGCGCATAATCATCAGTTTCCTCCAAGAGTATGACCACGTCCCCAATTTCGAGTAGTATTATTTCCATCTGCAGCAGCAGCAGGTCTACGGTTTTGTGGAACTTGACCAAATCCATGAACGCCTCCAACTCTGTTAGGGAAGATATTATACCTAAATGATAATAGTTAATATATACGGTAATTAAGTAAAAAATAGGCTTACAAAAATCCAGGAGTTTTAAGAATAGTTGTACCATGTTCTTGTGGATATTGGAATGCCAAAAAGTAGAAGCAATGTCCAACAAGAATGCCAATCAATTCATTAATTCCACCACCACGAAGGACCATATTAAAAGCGACCAAAATCCATGGCAAATAGATAGCCTTGAAGCGAGTACCAAACCAAAATGAAACAATTGTATCTCTGTTAAATTGGCACCATACATAAAGAACACTCAAAACCATTGGTTCAAGCAAAAAATAAATACCAGCTCCAAATCCAATAATTGTACATAAAAGCCAATTGCATAAAAGCATAAACAAATAATCTGCCGGACGTCCTTCAAAATGACCAGATTCAAGATTCTTTGAATAATTATACAAAAAGTATAACATTAAAAGCCAATGAAAGCCAGTTTGTGGGGTAACAGGATAATATAAAAGTGCTGTAATAGGTCGCCAAATCTAAAAAAGAAGAGGATTTATTAAATATAGCAAAAAATAAAACGAACCTGAAACTTTGACCAAAATAATGTCCAATCTAATAGCATAGAATATGGTGAAAAAACACCAAGACGACCAAGAAGTGGTATTACAGCAGCAGCTGTAAACCAATATCTGGTAATTTCAGGAATAGATTTATACCAATCAGAAAAATCTGACATCTTTGTAGAAAACTGAAAATTGATTGGATGTATATAAGATATAAATGAAGCACGAGCGTACAAAAAAAAGGTGTAATTGTAAAAAGTATGTAGCAAAGTGGCACGTAAAAAGTAAGAAAGAAATTATAAAGGCAAAAAAGCGTAAAACAATTTCATTTTCTTCGAATATAAAAACACGTCAGCAAAGAAAAAAAAGGCAAGGAAGAAAAAAAAACGATGAGAAAAAAAACGCAAAAACAGAAAAGCCTTTTTCTAGCGTAAAAAAGGAACAATAAAAAATTCTTAAAACGAAAAGAAAGCCACAATATTTGAAACTAAAACAAACAACTCCAGATTTATTTTTTGACACAAATTAAACTTTAAAAAATCATTACAGTGAAGTTTCTAGAAATAAGCTGATTTTTTCCATGTAAATTTTACATTGTAAAAGAACGGTCTAGAATTTTCTGGAAAAAACAACGTTTTTCTAGGAATTTCCATTTTTTCTTTGTCAAAAAAATCTTGACGTGGAAAATAGATCTTTCCACAACTTCTCCGTAAATACAGTCACTCCTTATAAAAAATGCCGAGGTTTCCAGGAAAAAAATTTGTCAGATCATTTTTTGATCAAAAATTTTATCTGGTACATAAAATTTGTCGGCAGAATTGATGCCAAAATTTTGAAACTGCAGCAACAGTTAAATTCCCAGATTCTAAAGTTTCTAATTATTGTGGAAAAATGCTATTATCATTGGAAAAACCTCTAGAATGGTTGAAAATTAATAATAATGATAAAGAAAAACCTGAAAAGCAATGGAAGAAAAATTACAGCTCTTCAACTACCAACAAAAACACTGTATCTCTTTGTTAGTTTTATCATAGTCCCCATTATTGATAAAAATATTATTACAGATATTGCCGCATATGAAAGATCTATTGAAGCTTCTGCATCTGATACATTCGGTTGCAAAAATAACGAAGATTTAAAAAATGGTATTTCCAAGTCAATTAGAAAAGAAAAGCAGCTTTTTACTTCAGCATTTATTGTTAAAGTAATATCTTAAAAGTAAAAAAGCAATTTATATTTAAAATTAAATTTTACAAAATTCTTTTGAATTTCCAAGATAGCAAAATGATGAAGTATCACCACCTGAAGTGTCCGAATTTAGAGCTTTACAGTCTTTACTAAATCCAATTGAAGAACCAAATAATGGTCAACAAGATATTCATCGTGTACAACAACAACAACAACCTCCACAGAATTCTGATGTTTTACAACAACAATCTAATCTATCATTATCTACATCAGCAAGTGTTAAACCTAGGTAACAAACTTGTTACCTTAAACTTGTTACCTTCAGCTCAAAAAGTGCATCTCTCTCTTTATCAACGTTTATAAGACATGAAAAAATTTTCACTCTTAAATTTTGGTTATTTTACTAAATTTTAAGTTAGTTTAAGTTAGTTAAAATTTTTAACCAGTAATTATAAAGAAACTATTTGAGCCCCGAAAAATCTGCTCATAAGTTAACTTTAACCTCCCTATAAGGTGTTGGAGTCTTTACAGAGAACTTTTGGGGATCTTATAGCGATATCTAGTTTCTTTTGCAGCAATAAATGGCTGTTGCTTATCAGCTGACGAAACACATTCACTTTGACATTGACTATAATGACCCCCTTCTTTATTTCCTTCCACTCCGTTTCCTTTGACAACCTTTTTTTTATCTCTATGTGTACGTGTGCTTAAATAAAAGCTTATTGTAATTTTTTATATACACATTTGTCCTTATGAAATATCATCCCACTTTTTTTCTTATTCGACGTGGCGATTTTTTTTGTTTATTCCCAGCGGCAAAAATCAATAAATCCTTAATTTTCAAAACTTTAACGATCGTTTTTGTTTTCGAAAAGGAACCAAAACCAACGACCAAAAAAGTGCGTATTTTTTAAAGCTTTTTCTCTTTCTTTTTTCTTTTTTATGCTGACGTGTTTTTGTTCGATTTGATGTATATGTTGCGTATATTTTGATGGAAAGCAAACCAGTTTTTGCTTTTTTTTGCGGATACCCTATTTATTTTTTCTTACAGAAATCTTATAAGTTATTTATCCTTTTTTGTTTCAGGATGTCTTCTACTGAATCATCAACTTCTGGTTCAAATAAAATTGAAAATATTCAATTGACTGTACGTTGTGCACTTCAAAGCTTTGATGATTTAACCATAACATGCCCAGTTGAATGGAAGGTTGCACAATTAAAGGCACATTTGTTTGAAGTTTGTTCTACAAAACCTGTAAGCTTACATTTATATTTGATTTAATAAATATATGATTTTTTTGCAGGAACCAAAGCGTCAAAGACTTATCTATGCTGGTCATTGTTTAAAAGATACTCAAACGTTACGAGAAATTGTTGAAAAAGCATCTGAAGGCTTTGAAGCCGGTCAAGAAGTTGGACCTCAAGTTATTCATATGGTTTGTGCATCAAAAGAACCTCCACATCTTTCTTCTTCATCTGCAGGACTTCGACATCGCTCAAATGCAGCCACAACAAATAATATCAATTCTGGAGCTCCTGCTACAGTAATCAATGCTGCTGGCCAGCAAGGATTGTTAGTTTTATTTTTTATCGTGAGTTCAATGTAGTAATTTATGGTTATAGTCTTATGCAAAATCCACAAATTATGACAAATGCTGCTGCTGTCCAACAATATCAACTACCACCAAATGCAACACCTGAACAAATGGCATATTATGCAAGTTATATGAATTATCAACAAGCATTGTAAGCTTTTAATAATTTCTACAGTATAGACAATATAATTGTCTTTTTATTTTAGAATGGCTTGGATGCAATACAATCAATTTGTAACAGCTCCAGTTAATCCTCAATTCTTTACAACAGCTTCACCTTTACTTCAAGCGGGACAATATAATATGCAATTTAATCTTCAAGTAAGCCATTTTTATTAACATTTCAAGACTTAAACATTATTTTTTAGGCTGGACATGGCTTTAATAATCCAATGCAACAAGTAAATCAAAATCCTCAAAACAATAATCAAGCTCAAAATGTTGCTGCAAATGAAGAAGAACATGTTAATGATATTCTTGGAATTTTATATAAAGCAATTCGAGTTGGATTCTTTTTAATGGTTTTATTCTTTTATTCATCATTTGAAAGATTTTTGGCAGTATTTTTAATTATATGTATTTTATGGTATGTACATCGACAACGTGAACAAAATAATTTGAATGCTGCTGCACGAAGGGTTGTACAACCTCCTGCTGCACAACCACAACAACCTCGAAATGATGGAGAAAATAATAATAATGCTGAAGCAGCTGATGAACATCAGCAACAACAAAATGATAACAACAATAATGAAGTCCCTGCACCACCACAACCGCCACATCCTCAACTTCAAAGCTCTTGGAATCTTTTCTGTTCAACTGTTTCAAGCTTTTTCTTATCATTGATTCCTGAGAATCCTGTTCCAATTGATGTTCGAGAATAGATGGTTTTGTAGAACAACGAAGAAAAAAAGTACATACATTATTTTCCGGTTTTAATTGTACATATTAAAAAAAAGTTTATTTAGTGTTTTATTTATGTTTTTTATTGGTATACGATATCTCAAATGCTTTTGAGAAAATTTTTAAATGTTAGAATTTTGCTAGTCTTTTTCTTTTGTATTTTTTTTGGTTTTAAAGAAAAGATAAAAAATTTTTATTTCAATTAATCAAAATCGTGGGAAAAACAAAAAAGAACTTTGTTTGTTAAAATTTAAAATTATACAATAAACGTTAAAAATTGTGAAAACAGAAGAAAAAAAATCAGGTGGAATTTAAAAAAGTAATTTATCTAATTTGAAATTCCATCATTGTGTTTCTATCTGTTTTATATACGAGAATAAGCCTTCCTTTTCCATTTGGAGGGACTGCAGAAGAAGGGTGTAAAATCGAGGTTAACGGAAAATCGAGGGACGTAAAATCAAGTTTCGACTTATCTTAATTTCAACCGTGCCAATGCATGCATAAAATATAAAACGTCTTTCATATGTAGAGGTAATGCACGTCTTTCCACCCAAAATTAAAATCATGTAGCACAACATTAACACGGAGAAATATATTTTTTATCCAAAAATCTTTTTCTAAATAAAATGCAAAAAATACAGTTTCAAACTAACTGAAATTGTGATGATTTTTTTTGTAAATGTATGAAATTGTAAAAAAAAGTAATAATAGCAAGAATTTATTTTTAGTTGACTCTGTAAATCCGGAGCATGAGAAAAGTTTAATTTGTCCTTACTATTTTGAAGAAGAAAATCAATATTCTCTGTCTTTCTTGAATTTATTATATTATCTTTCAAGAAAAATGACCCAACAAAAATTGAGAAAAACCAATAATCGACAAATATATTTTTTTTCCATAAACCACATTTACAGAGTGGAGGAGAAAATAATAACCTCTAAAAAATTTTTTTATTCTTAATTTATTCGTACCATATATTTATTAAAGCTAATAAGGAATACACATTAATTTTTGAAAAATTGAAATCTACAACTGCTGATAAATGGCTTCTACAAAATTACTCCATTTTCAAGGCCCATATCTTCGACAAAATTGGTCGATTCCTGATTCTATAATTTATTCATTTTCAAAAAATCCTTCAAATGCAAAAGTCTGGCAAAAATTAATTCAAAGCTGCAAATATTTTTTTGCCAAAAATGCCATCTTTGTTGTTGACAAATTGAATTACTCTGATGCTAATAAAAAATGGGAAGTTGTTCTTTTTAGAGTTAAGAATGGTAAAAAAACCAGAATCCGTAAAAGCATTAATTTTAAAAGTGCCTTTTGCAAAATCTGGTTAACTAAAGAATTGTTTATGTCAAATTATAATGCACAACCTTTTAACAACCTTGTATCATCAACAATTCCATATTTTTACCGGTGTGATTTAAAAAAGTCACAAATATCTGACCAAGAAATCACTTATGATCAATTTGAATTTATTTCTTCCAAAGTTAGAAGCATTATTTTACCCGATTGTGTAGTAAAAAACAAGAATGATGAAATTGTTCCATTGGAAATACTTGTTAAAGCTCTTCTAAAAATAGATAAATTTACGCTGTTCGTTTTTCTATATTTTTTTTAAATTGTAAAACAAAGATTTTAAATAATTTAGTTATGATAATCTTATTTCTTCAAGCATCACTTCAAATACAGTCAAAGAACTTTTAGAAATTCCACATTTTTCAAAAATTACCGAATTTTTTTTATGGCGGCTTCCTGAAAATTTTGATCTGGAAACATTTTATATTTATTTTAAGGTAACGCCTTTTAAAAAAAAATAGTTTAGCATGTTTTTTTTCAGAAAAACAAACATACAAAATTTACCGTCAATTTTAATAATTCAATTTTTGAAACCTACAAAATTCGTATTGAAGAAATTGTTGACGAAATTATTGCAACTAAAAATCATGATTATAAAATCCCTTTTTTTTACTTTGCTGGCCTTCCAAATGAAAAATTTGATAAAATCAATGCACTTATCTGCCAACAAAATAAACAATGAATATTATTTATTTTGTTTTGTTTTTATTTTTGTTGACTTTTTTCATTGTTTATAAAATATTTTTTTCATAAATGTGTTTTTTTCCAAAAATTTTTATTAACGCTTAGAAAATATATCCCTTTTTTAAAAGATGAACTTCTTTTTCATGTATAATTATTATTAAAAATTTCGACTCTTTAAAGGTAGTAATGACTTTTTGAAAATTTAATTTCGCAACAAAAATTAATTGGTAATTAAATTAAACCATTCAAATTGTAAAAATGACAAAGTAAAAAAATAAAATAAAAAGGTACTTCATTTTTGGCAAAAATATATCCACTTTGGAACTCAAACAAAAAATATGGTTAATAACAAAATTTTCTCCTAAAATCAACTTACAAAACAACTTTTTTTAACTTTTTAAATTGTTCCAACGAGTTTTACAAGTGGAACAATTGCACCATTTTCATTCTTTAAAATTGTTTCATGAAGAATAGATTCTTCAACGTTTTGAAGAAAGAAACAAAAATTCAATATATGAAATAATTTGTTTGCAAAGATTTAAGTATTTTTTGCATCACAACGATAAATTTGAGGAATAACGGATAAAACAATATTAGGAGGTGTTTCAAATATAAGAGTATCAACTTTATAAGTAATCCATAATTTACACGACAATTTTGTAAAGTTAATTTCTCGAAACACATTGTTTAAACGTTAATATTGTTGGCAGGTTTGATAAAATAAAAGCGCAACAAATAGCACGCTGTGTCAAAGGCCTAATATCTCACTTATCTTTGTTCAACTAGAATTCCTGGATTTCCCAAAATTCCAATAATTCCATCCAAATTATCAAATTTTGAAACTTTTAAACTTTAACTAAAACTAAAAATAGTGTATCATCTTCAGAAAACTCGTCAACAGAAAATAATGTTTCCTGAAATCAAATATGTTTTATCAGAGAAAAAAAACTGTAAAAAAACTTACAAAATCCGTTGATGCCCGATTTCTTGCAGATGATTGCTTAATAGAATTTTCAATTTCTTTAATTAAATGCATTTTAAATTTTTGAAATTTTGTTAAATTTTCAAGATAATTTACTGTTGATCTTAAACGTCGATGCATAAGCCGCTTTTCAATATTTGTATTTCCGGTACTAATGGAAGAGCTAATTGAACGGGATTGTAAACTTGATCTAAAAATACATATTTTTTTCTTTCAAATTCTTTTTTTCTCATTTTAATGGACACCAGCTAACGTTTAAGCTTTCTCTAATTAAAGTCATAGTGAGTTAATTGGGATAAAATAGTTTTAGAGTCGGAAGAATAGAAACAACAATAAACAAGAAATTCTCCAAAATAAAACAAAAATTGAAACTAAAAAATAATTCAAACCTTGCAACCGCCGCATCAATTTCAACCCCACATTTTCCTGCAATAATTTACGTCAAATAATTTATTAAATCATTTGTTGTAGATTTATTTTTGGTAATATTTAATATAATATTTTCTAACAGATTCATTGAAAGGAACGAAAACAAAGAAAAAAAAGAAAAGACAAAAT
>JAQIXH010000583.1:0-12314 GCA_034700145.1 Panagrolaimus detritophagus | reverse complement strand
TTTGATTTTTGCCATTGTTGAAAATAGAAAGAGGAGAAAAAAAGAGAGAGCTAATATCAGCAGCAAAAAACTTCAAAAACAAACAAAAAATTTTTTCATAATTATTTGTTAAAAACTTCCCTTTTTTGTAATTCGAAGTTGAAAAATATAGTAAGTTAATTTATTAATCTTCTACAAATTTTTAACACTTTTTTACTAATTTTTTAAATTGCAATCAATTAATAATTTTTTTCTAACAAAATTTTATAGCTGAGCTTTTTGTACTCGACTGGCGCTCGGCCGGCATTGAACTTTTTCGTTCATTTTGCGTCTTAGCCTGGCGCGCATTCAACTGCGCTAACGAGTCGGCCAAAAAGAGATTGGAGAAAGGAAAAAAAAAAGTTCGCCTTGATTCATACGTGGTCTTTGCATGGATTTTTCAATTAATTGTTCAAAAACAACTGCAAATATTTCTCTTTATTTTAAAGTAACGAATTCAAAGAGATCTTTTGAAAATGTTACTGACCGATCAGAAATGACAGAATTGCCTTTTAAATTATTTATGGATGAAATGAAAGATGGAAAATGTGAAATTGAAATAAAAGGAATGTTTATTATTGAAAGAGATGAATATCCAATTATTCCAAGAAATATTAATATCGATTATGGATTATTGGAAAACATTAAAAAAGATTTTGATATCATTATTGCTTCTGAAAATGGAAAAGAAGAAAATATTAAAGTAGATGAAAGAGTGCTATGCCATAGGGAATGACTGGTGATGGTGAAGCTGCCGGTGACTCTGGCAGAAGACTGACATCAATGAAGGGGATGTGAAAGCTTTATATATGTGGTTGATGAGGGAGGAGTATGAGCTTTTGAATGATGTTGTCATGGCAGCAACCCATAAGCCATTACAAGTGTTTCGCAAATTATTTTTGAAATGTTTAAAAATTTTTTTCAGATTCACAAAGATGTTTTAATTATTCAATCACCAGTTTTTGAAGGAATGCTTAAATCTGGAATGAAAGAATCAATAACAAATACTCTAAGAATTATTGATTTTAATTTTACAACTGTTATTGCTGCGATTGAATTCTTTTATGGCCATCAAATATTCATTCATTACAACTTTAAAGAACTTTTTGAATTATATCGATTCGCTGACAAATATCTTATTGATGATCTTATGGTAAAACATTTTTGTTACAATAACTTAAACAGTTATTTTTTAAAAAACTGTTTTTCAGGATTATATTACATTATTTATTTCATATCGAATTTCTCCATTAAATGTAGCAGAAATTTACAATCTTGCAATTGCTTCAAATTCTTTGATGAAAATTAAAGATCAATGTTTTGATTTTTTGGTTTTTTGTAAGAATGAAAATATTCCTGTTGAAAAATTTGATTATGTTATTTTAAAAAATTAATGCTTCATTATGTTTGAAAATACTGTATATTTTTGTGTTACATTTTTTATATTACTGTGGAATAAACTTGTTTTTTGCAATTTTTTAAATTTGTTGAAATTTTGATTGAATAGGGGGGTTGATAAAATATTACACAATAAAAAAACTTTCTTTTTGTTTGCAACAATCCGGGAAAATTCGACGTTATTAATAAAAAATTTTAACTCATAGAATTTTTTATGCTTTGGTTTTCTCCTCCCTGATAGCGTATGATTTTTATTAAAAAAACGCTTTTTGATAAAAGAAAAAATTTTAACAGGGAAAAATACAAAAAATAAACTAAAATCCGTTGTTCTCTTTACAAAACTTCTTCCATAGTGTTGTCAAATTCATGGGAAATCAGAAAAATCGGAAAATTTCCCGGGAATTTCTCTATGACAAATAGTGCCAATCAAGTCTAAAACTATAAAAAGCCTAAGAGTTTTTCGATCAGAAAAAACGTTTGTCAACCTTTAGGAAGCTACAGTCATCTTTTTTCCGACGTTTTACTAGTCAAACACATTTTTTTATCAAACAAAGCTTCCGGATAGCATCTTCATTTGAGTTTTGGACAGTGTTAAAATGGTTTCCCGAACTGGTAGAAAAAAAACTTAGAAACTGCCAAAAAACTGGTACCAAATTATTCGCTCATTTTTCCTTGGCAGTGTAAGAGTTAACGAAAATAAAGTACAGTATTCGTTTAAAAAAGATCCTAGAAAATTGGACATTTTTTATTTTTTAAAAGCCGATGCTGATTTTTTTGTACAGAATATTCACAAATACCTGTGATAAACGGAAATTTGTTTTTAGTTTTTCGCGGCTTTTGTTTTTCCTTTATTGAGGACCTTGAAATTAAGTTTTGTCTTTAGAGCCGCAGATCCTAAGTAGCTAAAAAACAAGGTAAAGATAGTATTTCATCTAGAAATATCCATTTAAAATGGTGTTATCTGGAATAAAATGTGAAAAAAAGAATAAATGTCTGCTGGGAAAACATAAAAATTTGCATAACGACAGATATCAATAAAAGGAAAAAAATCCAAAAAAATGACTCATTCAAAGCACTTTGCTCCCAGCAGGATGCCTCGTTCTAAACAAGCTACATATGATCGTCGAATGCAACTTCAACATACCAATGCTTCAAAGTGGTCATATGGAAGAAATGTGAATGAGAAGTTTGGAAATTTCAATGAAATTCAACAAACTCTTGCTACTCGTGCTCTTGGAAAAAATGGAAAAACTTGCCTTGTTCGGTGCTTCCGTAATGTTCAAGATGTTGCAGATTTTCTTTCAACAAATGGTGATCTTGATCTTGAAGAACAACATGGAAGAAAGAAACGGTTTGATAATGGGGATCTATCTGTTGCTGTTGAAGTGATATCGAAAACCATTCGAAGAATTCTTTTCTCAAGTTCAAAGAATGGTTGGGATCTCTATGAAAAATCTGATCAACTTACCAAGATGGAAAATGGCAGACTTGTTTATGTTTGTTATGCTGTTATTGCTCTATCGGAATATAACAAGAAACATGGAAGAAGTGGCAGTCTTGCATGTTGCAGTTTTCGCTCCATTGGTGATGATCCATATGTAATGAACAAGAAGAATTACAATTTGGATGTCAAAAGGTGTGAAGATTTCATTGCTTTTCAAATTCATTTTTCTTTACACAAATCCAGCATTATTTTTATCATCTCCTGTTTGTTTTTTTGTTGTTCTATTACTGTACTCTCATATGTTTACAATGTTATCTGTTTATTTTTAAAAATAAAAAACTCAGAAAATTACAGTTCAAGAAAATGTTAAAACACTTTTGAAAAAAACACAATAATTGCAAATAAAGTTGTAAAAATCAACTAACAATCTGTAAATTAGATAAGAATTGTGTGTCAAAAATGGATAACTTAAAATGCTGTTTATTGTTAAAATTCCAAAATATATAAAATTTGATAATACAAAACATTTTTTAAAGAAAGCAAAACGCTTTTTTTTACCAAAAAAGAAGTGAAAATGAAACGATTCTCCCCACACAGTTTTAACTCCATTGCCTCATTAATCAACCACATTTAAAAGATTACCATCAGCAGGAAGAAGAAAAAGTTCCAAATAAACGCAAACCTCGGAACGCCAAAAAAAAGGTTCAAAGTTTAAAATAAACAAAAGGTTTATTTTTTTGAGGTTAAAATTTTGAAAATAAACAGCTTGACTGCAAGATGGAACATGTTGCCAAAGCATAATTTTTTGCAAAAATTGTTGTTATTTTTTTCTCAAATTTTTATGAGATGCATATAAAATTTAACTAAATTTTTATTTATTGATGTCTTTTTATGTTGTTTATGTTTCATTTGTCTCATTTACTCTTTTTTAGTCATTCAAAAGGGGATTTTTATTCATTCATTCAATTTATTCTTTACAAAACTTGAATCAAAAGCAATCAATCAATATTCAATCAATGATGTTATCACGTGAACCTCGACGTCGTCCAACTACAACAGCAGCAACATCATCACAAACTCAAAAATTACTGAAGAACCACTTCAAAGACAACAGCAGCAATCAACTGCAACAACAATAACAACCTCAACAACTTGTTTTACATCTTCGTCCACAACAGCCTCCTCTACCTTCAGCTTTATCAAATCCTTCAGCATCTAGTGGAGCAGATTTAGAACGTCGAGTTACATTTACTCCTGAAATTGGTCGTTTAAAATCAAATTGTTGTTGCATTTATGTTCCACCAAGAAAATAAGATGATCCTTCAACTTGGACACTAGATGAAGCAGAAACAGAACATTGTCGTGGATATACTTTACCACCACCGCCTCCACCATCCGAAAAGAAACCAAATGATAATGATGATGATAAAAATAAAGAAAATAATGGACATGGACCTGGATGTTGTTAACAGATCAAAATGATGAATGTAAAAAAAAATGTGGTGTAAACAGTTGTATGTTTTTTTCTTTTATATATGATATTTATGTTGTATATGATTAAATAGATTTAGTTAAATAAAGATATTTTTATATTTTTTGTTGAAGCATTCGGGGCTTTGTTTACTAATTTATTACAGCTATTTTTGGGTATTCTTTAAGTTTTTGCACTGACAATTCGCAGCTGTAAAAATGACGATTTTTTTTCGTCCAAACAATGAGTGGAGAATGTGAAACAAACTTTTATGGGACTGCAGCAACATTAAAATTTTTATATTCCATAGTATCTGATAAATGTGCTGCTCATTACCCTTTTCTTTCAAGTTTTGCTAAACATATTTTAAGCATTCCTGCTTCTTCTTGCCCATTAGAGCGTAGTTTTTCTGTTTTAAATAAGGTTGATTGTAAAGTAGTCCACAATTTGATCAAGAAACTATTTCTAATATTGTACTTAGTAATGCTATGGAAAAGTATATGCCTTCCATCTCCTCATAAAATTAACTGTATTTTTGTCAAAACTATGAAAAAATGTATTATTAACTTTTTTTAACAATATTAATAAAATTCTGTAAAATATTTCATTAAAGTATGGAAAAAAACAGATGTAAGAAATATCACTCATCTTTTCTTCCTTTTTTCAACAAAAAAGTTTATTTTTTAACATTTTAACCTTTTGGCAAAATGTTCGCCTATGAAAATAAACCAAAAGTTTAAAATAAACCTTTTCTTCTTCCTGACCATCAGTGCATTGAAAAATTCAAAAAATGACCTTTAAAATGAAAAAAGTGATTCTCACTTAAACGCTTTTTTGAAAAACAATGCAAAAGAGGTGGTATATGAATATTTCAAAAATTTTTTGCCGATGAAACCAAAAACCTTCTTTTTGTCAAACTCAACTTTTAATAAACTATAAAATATATAGGGCAAAAAAAAATGGTGTACCTGCTGAAGGACCCTTATCCGCAGAGTTTCTACAAGTAACAAGAACTACAACATGAACAACAACCTCTTGAAATGGTGCAACCATGTGCTCAAGAATAGGGCTGTGAAATGGAGATCTCCCGGGGGAAATCTCCCACTTTTTGCCGGAAAATCTCCCGAAATCTCCTGAAAAATTTTCCTATGGAGGACATAACTTTTTTTACTTTCGGGTTTATTAATTTGAAAACATAGAAAACCTTAAAAATATCTTAATTATTGTCAAATATAACATTTTTTTATGTTTAATGGATGTATTAAAGAAAAATTTTCTTTATTGGATAAAAGTACCCTTTTTAAAAACTCGGGAGATTTTGGGAGATTTGAGGGAGATCTCAAGGGAGAATCTCCCACTTTTTTGATCTCACGCGAGATTAAACAGCCCTACTCAAGAAGAGTAATCTGCTTATCAGCAAGAACCAATGGATATTGAATATCAACATCCCCAGTGATATCGACAATTATACCAACACATTATAATTCCCAATTATCAACAAGGGGATGTCCCCCCAACAAATTTACTCTTTTGGTTCCACCCATTGATCAATCACATTTAAAAGATAACCATCAGTGCATTGAAAAATTCAAAAAAATGACCTTTAAAATAAAAAAAATAATTCTCACTTCATTGTTTTTTTGGTGAATAATGCAACAGAGGTGGTATTTGAATATTTTATAAGTTTTTTGCCGATCACCAAAAACCTTCTTTTTGTCAAACTCAATCTCTTGTTCATAGAGGTTGACAAAAATACGGGATTCGGGAAAATCCCGTCCCGTTTCCCGCATGAATCGCCGCGGGGACGGGACGGGAACACTAATAATAATGATGATTATCACTGTGAATGTTGTGTAAACGATGATATGTAATAAGAATGTTAATTCTTACGTGTTTTACGCGTCATTGCTTTTGTCATATTAACTTAGGTTTTAAATACATGTAGTTTAATAAAAAAAATCTAGTTAGGTTTTCCAAATATGCAAAAATCTATTGTAAGAGCTCAAAAAAATGAGTAATGATCATAAAAGGCTCATAAGAAGAATAACAATTCTTATGAATCGATAATGGATGGACAGATGACAAGGCTCAAAGATTTATTAGACGGGAAGTTCACAAATATGCATTTCTTTATCCATAAGAGCTGCAGGAAAACAGTAGGATAAAAGCTTTCGGGTATTAATATAGCTTACATAAGTGATAAAATTAAAATACCATAAAATAAATCAGAATACTTTTGCAACACTTTTTGCCATAAAATAAATTATGTTTAAAAGTTCTACCACTAAAGTTAAAAAAGTTCTTTTTAAAAGCACATCCATCGACAAAAAATTGCTCTATTAAAGAAAAAAGAAGGATCAAAGACGTCTTTGCTATTTTAAAACAAAAAAATTTGAAGAACAAAAAAAATTGTCTGCTGTGTAATTTTTATGAATCACCTTTGAAAGCTTGAAACAGGCATATAAAACGAGAGTCTGCAAAAAATGTGTGTAAAAAAAATGCTTTTGGTTTTATTTGTTATCAAAGAAAAATCAAAAAAAGAGGAAATGTTATCTTTTATAAGCAGTAATTAATTCAAAATCCCCTCCATGTCTTGGAGATAAAATTGTAACAAGTTCTTCTTTTTTACTTCCTCTTCGATCATTTGATTTCCAAATATATCGATTTCCCCTTGAATCGGCTTCTTCTCCAATAAGTTTTGATGAAATTAAATTTTTCTTTAAACTTTTTGCAACATCTGTTTCACTTTTAAAATCATTTGAATGCCTTGAATAAACATGTGTAATTCCACGATCAAGATTATTTGTTACTGAATAAAGCTGAAAAAAAAAACATGGTTATAAAACTTTGAGCAAAAATTTATGGATTTTTAAAAGATTTTTAAAAATGTCGTTATTTTTTATAGTTTGGTTCAGTTTCCCCAAACCCTGTTATAAGAAAAAAGCAAATTTTTGTATATAAAATTTTAAGTAACATTGCATTTTTGTTTTTTAAATTTTTTGTTTAATTTTAAAAATGTACAAAATATACAAAAAAAGAATTAACAGAAAAAAGCGACTGAAAAATGGTTTTTTTTTGTCAAAAATCGTTATCTTTTTTGACAAAAAAATCAACTTTATTCGAATGATTGTGTATTGAATTTTGGAGATAAGACAATGGTAAAAAACAACTCAAAGTTTTTTTGGATTTTTTTTTTCAGAAAAGTGAACACTTTTTTTTAACAAATTTTGTCTATGGGATTTTTTCTTATTTTTTCAGTACAAAAATTAAAGTCCGTTTTAGTAAATTCAAAGGACGTTTTTTGAGTGAAATGAGCATTTTTTGTTATAATGAAATTTTTTTTGTCTCAGATTTGGCTGAAAAAATTTTTTTTGCTCATTTCACTCGAAAAACGTCCTTTAAAGTATTTTTTTTTAGTATTCAAATGATAATTGTAATGTGTGAAAAAACTAACTTTTGCATTTTTTCCAAAAACTTTTGGCAGCTGACAAATTTCTTCATGATCTTGTATAAGGATTGTACTAATTTGATGTTCACCATTTTCATCATTTTTTGATTTACAGCAACAACATTTACAACACCGATAAATGCAATGTATTATACAACTGATAAAAATTAAAGCAGCAATAAAAATAGCAGCAAAATAAAATAAGTCATCCATTTTTTTACCGAAGACAAAAACAAAAGCAAAAAGATCAATTTAAAGACAATTTGCAACTTTTTTTTTCTCAATCCATTTTCTTTTCTTTTGTTTTTCTTTTCTACCAAAAAAATGTTCAGTCGGATTTTTAAATGAAATTGAACGAGTGTGTGTGTCTAAAAATATTTTTTGAGGTCACATCTGGGCAAACATTTTTTATTTATAGAACAAAAGAGTTGGACATTCTGCGAAAAGAAGCAATATGGATTGAATTAAGCAAAAGTTTATAAATCTTTTGCAGCGTTTTTTTTGCAACGGCAATATCTTAATCTCAGTTAAATTTTAGAATTATTTTTTGCAAATGTTGAAAGAAGCCAAAAAATTTATAAATTTAAAAATTAAAATTAAAAACGTGAATTACCACCTCAATGTTAGGATTAACTGTTACAACCCAGTAGGACTCAGGTTCGATTCCTCCATCAGCCATTTTTGTATTGGAGAAATATCGACTTCCAATACAGATAAAACTTGTGAGATAAAATATTATACAACTTTACTTGACGAAGAAAATAAGATAAAAAAGTATACAAAACTAAAGACATAAAGGGTTTTTATAGATAATTGAGATGAAATTTGCATAAATCATTGTTGTCAACGACAATTTATGTGAGAGATGTCGGATCTCGGGGATCCAAGGTTAAAGCAAATTCCATGAACCTCACCATGATAAAAAAGGAATTTATGACGCCGTGACATTTGACCCCAGGGATATTCATAATAAGGGGTCAACTGTCATGGGGTGGGGGTCAACTTTCAGGGCCCAATTGTCATCGGGTCAATGTCACAACTCCGGAATTAATATTTTTTTATACTATTGTACTAGTTTCTCTCGAGGCTTCATCTTGTTTCTCCAAAGATTCTGAAAAAACATTTCGTCGTTTAAATTTTTCAATTTTAACTTCCTGCAATTAATAAATAATTAGTCTTTTTTACATTTATAATGCCATGTTTTTTATTTAAGTTGGCTATTGCATTTTCAATTTCCATCAATTGTTAAAACGCAGGAAGTAAAATGTAATTGTAAAATTTAAGCAAAAAAAATTTAACTTTTTAAATGCAGATAAAAAAATTTAACAAACTTTTAAAAATTATAAATGCTTTACTAAGAAATATTTAATTTCAAAAGCTTTAAATTGCGGAAACATATATTTCAAAGAAACTTATTTTTCAAAGAAGAAATTTATTGCAAATGTCATTATAAATTACATATTATTATTCTTATTCAGTCATATAAAACCCCCTATTTAAATTTATTTCCTAATTACTCGAATTTTTTCGTGTCTTATTTTTAAAAGTGTTGCTGACAAAAAATGGTGTTATATTTGTGGCAAATAATTTTTCAATTATTATATGGTATACCGTGCTCAATTCTTTATATTTTCATCGTATATTTATTTTTAAATCCAAACTTTAAAGAAAAATTCAAATCAACGTTTTTTAAAATTTCTGTTGCTTTAGCATTTGTGGTAAGAATTTTTGAATTAATTTAAATTTTTGTTTACGAGTTTAGCAAAAAAAATTTGTCTCTATAGTGTAGTGGTCAAAACAGGAGAGTAATGACCGAGATGGTCAATTCCCCAATGGCCATTATTTTATATATCTAAAAAGCTAATTAATAAAATCTTAGGATTTATCAAATTATATTGTTACATGGGGAATATTCAAATTTACAGCATTTACTCCAACGGCGCAATATTACGTTGGCACGGATGATTCTTTTTTATATCCAATTGGAAGATTTTTAAGTTATTATTTGACTGCCGTTCGATGCTTTTTACTTGTTATAAGTTCAATCAATCGAGCAACTGCAATAACATTTCCCTCAAAACATAAAATATTATGGTCGAAATATTGGAAATTAATTATTATTTTTTGTTTTATTGCACCATTACCTTATACCTTTCAAACATTATTTGGTACAACTTCAATCAATGTTTCACCCTTCCCAATTACAGTATTAATTTATGTAAATGCAGCATGGTTCCCATTAAGTCCTGCATTGATAAATGCCGTTCAATCTGTTTCAACGGCAATTTTAACATGTTTTTTTAGTTTAATTACTTTAATACTCTTAAAAAAGAAAACTCAATTTGGAAAAATTAATTTGAATAAAATCGAAATTGGATTAACTTTTATTTGTTGCTGGGATTTTTTGACTAATATGATTTTTGCTATTTATAATGTAAGTTGTTGAACACGAAAAGTTTTTCTAAAGGTATTACTTGAAGGGACCCTTTAAAATTCGATAAAAAATTTTTTCGGTTTTTTCGATAATTTTTCTGTTAAAAAATTTTTTTCACCTTATCCATTTTTTAGTGCATAATCTTTTATGATCGAAAAAACAATTCAATTTCAACTTCATTTATAAAATTGACATTAATTGTATGGATTTATGATCTGAATAATCTTTCACGGCCGCTTTTATTTATTTTTATGTGCAAAAATGTTAGAATCCAAATTTTTGCAATTTTTCAAAGAAGTTCAAAGTTTATTGCAAGAAACAAATCAAATGTTTCACGAATTACAACAATAACATAAATTATTTTTACCATTTTTTTGTATTTTCATTTTTGATGGAAATTTATGCATCGGTTTTTGAATTTGTTATCTAAGTTTATGTTTGAAATAACTTTTTTATTTTTTGTTCCGTAATTTATTTTTTCAAAACATTTGTTTGGCTTTTGTATGCCAGAAATAATAAATGAATAGAAACTTTTTTCTTTGAAACAATTTCTTTTGCAAAGTTAAAACTCTGACTTTTTGTTGATGACTAATCACATAAAAAACACTGCTAAAAATGTTGCAACGCTTTTTTCATTTTTTTTTCGTTTTATGGCATACATTTGTGTATATATAAACGGACAATGTTGGCTTGCGCATCCTTTGTGTCAGTCATGTTATTTTTGACGATCGATAAAAAAATATGTGTTCTTTTTTGTTCTTCGAATATTTAAATCACCGATGAAAAAATGGCGGTGATGCATTAATTTTTTTTGTTTTTTCATTTTTGTAAATTATGTTCTAGTTTTATTTGTAATTAAACTAAAATTTGCTAATATCGACAAAAGTTTTCTAAAAATGTTCATACTGACTTTTCTTTTTTGTCACGAAGTTTCCGTGAGGTTCCTTTTTCTTTTCCTTTTTCTTCTTTTCTCTCTTTTTATTCTTTTTCTTTTCTCCAAAGAAAAAGGATACTGTAACTTTTCTTTCTTTTACTTTATTTTTCTATTGTAATTTTCTTAACACGAAAATGTAGGTCGTCGACCAAACCTTCTTTTTGCCGTTGATTTTATCTTATCCTCTTTATGGATGATTTTTGTTTGGTTTTTAATATTCGTTTTGTTCGTGTTTAATAAACAATTATTAATATTATTTATTACTGTTGATCTCATTCTGGAGATTGGAAGCTCCGGAACATTTATATTTAATAAACATTTTTTTAGTTTATTCTTTGGTCTTTGTGTTTTTCTTTAATGGAAGAACCAGAAGAACCTTCTAATATGGTAAGTGCATTTTTTAAACAGGGTTGTGCCGGAAATTATTTATGTGCTCTGGCTTCCGCTTCAAAACCGGAATTTTTTCTTTGGTCTATGAAAACGAATGGCATCTGCTCCAGAGGAGGAACTTTGTTAAATTTGGTTTTTTTAGACATTTTATGTTCCAATTAAGCAAACATTGGTATTTCCAAAAGAAAATTTTCGAAATTACAATCCTGCTTTGAATATTACAACACATTTGACTAGTGATGAAAAAGAAGTTAAAAAAATACCAAATCTGCAATATTCATTAAAATTTTTTGTAAACACTTATAAAGAAAATGGCAATATTTCATATTCATTTTGTTTATTTGGAATTGAAGAAGGTCATCAAATTGGTGTGAAATTTTCACTTTTTGTAAAATCTGCAAATTATTTTGTTATTCATGATAAAGTTTTTACTAAAGAATGTCACAGATGCAATTATACATTTTCTACATTTAAAGAATTTGTGAATCCTGAAGCGAATTTTATTGTTGATGGAAAATTGAAATGAAAGGATTGCTTATTTTCAAAGGGGTTGTAATTCCAAAAGTACTTTTAAATGCTGGAGCATTAGGTCAAAGCTTATGGGAAAGAGATGACAAAGACTTTAAAATTGTTGTAAAAAATGAAGGAAGTATTAAGGTAATTTAATTTATTTTATTTTATCTTCTTCTGCTACAAATCATTTTTAGATTCATAAACTTGTACTTGCAACTCAATCAGATTCTTTTAATGGAATGTTACAATCTGGAATGCAAGAAG
>JAQIXH010000582.1:0-12316 GCA_034700145.1 Panagrolaimus detritophagus | reverse complement strand
CAATTTAAATAATTTTTTTTCACCTATTTTTATCGATTGATAATTACAGAATCTTTGAGAAAAAAATTTTGTTCCGCCCTGATTTAAGGTTCTCACAGACTCTCTCTTAAATTACTCCTTGAATTAGGACAGTTTTTTTGCCGGAAGTTAAATTGAATTTTATTATTGTATATTTTTAACGTTCACTTTTTGCTCCATTAAATTTTGCTTGCTCTCGATTTTTTTGTGACAAACAAAAGATAAAAATTAACTTATCAGTTGTCACCAACTTTTTGCTGTCTCAAATGACTGTATTTTTTACTTTCAACAACTTTTTTAAAACTAGATAACTTTTAGTGAAAATAAGAAATCAGAAGTAAATTCACCGGACATTTTTTCTTCTTTGGTATGATTCATATCTTTTCAAAGTTGAAATAAACATTATCTCTAAATTAATTGAATATTGATATAAAATGTTTAATTAATTTATGCCATTAACATTTTTTATGCCATTGTCATTAAAAATTATTTGTGTTTAAGTTTTAAATTTTGCTTGGTCGTCTAATTTTGTAAATATTTTGCAAAAATAGATATTTTTTTAAAATTATTTGTTTTTGAAAAACATATGCGATATATTTATTGATTTTTAATTTAGTTAATCAAAAGTTTGGTCTTTCAAAAAATTTGCAATGCATAAATAAAATCATT
Source organism: Panagrolaimus detritophagus (assembly GCA_034700145.1). NCBI lineage: Eukaryota > Metazoa > Nematoda > Chromadorea > Rhabditida > Panagrolaimidae > Panagrolaimus > Panagrolaimus detritophagus. Next base: position 11,629 of record JAQIXH010000582.1, on the reverse strand, counting down.
TTTAAGCTAAAAATGCCAATGAAAAAATAATTTGCAAAATAATCATCTTTGATGCCTTGAAAAATAGAAGGTATATTTAAATTAAAAAACAAAGGTATAAAAAAGTTCGTAGTTTTTATTCCACCAATAAAAGTTAACCACATCCTTTCCCACCAATCACAATATAACACAGCGGTAGCGCCACCTCATCATAAAAAACTTAACTCAAAGGCATTATCCCATTTCTTCAACACTCACTCACTTGCGGTCAACACACTTTGGGCAGCCTTTTTGCGGTTGCCTTTTTTCCCTCTCTTTTATTTTTTTTAAAAAATATCCTTTTGTGTTATCTTGAGTTTTCAACGTGTACTTTTTTAAAGAATTATTTTAAAAAATAAACCTTCAGTTTTTCATTTTTTTTAGATTTGTTACAACCCTCTAAATTTCTTTGAAGCAATTTTCTTCCAAAGGTTTGCTTTTTAAAACTCAAAGTTATATAAATTTTAAAATAAATTCTTAGATGAAATTCCACATGGTTTTGATTGTTTTCGTCATGCTTCTTTGTTGCACCCAAGAAGTTGATGGAGGAGCTTGGGCATATGCAACATGCCCAGGCTCCGCTTCCAATATATGGTTACTATTGGAAGCGGAGCCGTTCCAGTTGCATTTGCCCCATATGCAATATGCCAATCTGTTTGCAGTTATTTGCTTTGGATTCCATTCTTTTAAAATCCATAAAAGAAATTATGGTGATGAATTAATCCGGTACAAGTTTATTTTTCATATCCCATAAAATTTTTGTAATATTTTTTGTTGATTTCGAATGTTCGTATTTGCCGGTACCGTTTGTTTTGTTGTGAATAAAATGTTAATAAATTAAATTTGTCTTTCAAACATTTTTATAAATTTTTAATTTCGACAAAATTAAAATTGAAATTACTGAAGAACACTTGAAATGCGAAAATATTTTACGTCTAAAACAATAATAAGCAGACATTTTTCAAAGAATAAAAAAACTATAGTATTTCTTTTGAGATTGATAAGAAAACTTTTTGAGTTTTGATGAAATAAATGCATTCGATTTTATTTCCGATGTAATAATTGTATTTTTTGTTGGAAGTTAAATTGATTTTTATTATTGGACAATTTTTACTTTCAGTTTTTGCTCAGTTGAATCATACTTTCATTAGTGTTTTTTTGACAGAAGAAAAGATAAAAACTAACTTATCGATAATTTTTTGCTGTCTTAAATGACTGTATTTTTCGCTTTCAACAACGTTAAGAAAAAATATGAATGTTAAATTGAAAAAAAATGGAGATCACCCAAAATCATTTTATATTATTATTTGATTTAATTAAAGTCGATAAAATTACGTTAAAATTCCATTGTGAAATATTAAAATTTATTTTGTACAGTTGTTGAAAGTAAATTTAATGGACAAAAGTTTGTCATTCATACTGTAAAACCTACAATGTTAGTAATATGAAATTTTAAAAATAATATTTCAAAGCAAATATCTTTCATCAATTCCCAAAAACATTAAGCTTTTTGAAAAACAATTTTTTCATTTGTTCTGCGTTTTTTAACTTGATGTACGAGGAAAACAAAGGTTAAAAAAGAGGCGGAGCTTAATATTTTCCAACCACCATATACGCCTTTTGTTTTTTATTTATGGATGATGGACGTGTCTCTTTGTTGCAGTATAAAAGCCTATCTAAAAATTCATTTTATCATGCTGTCACGCTAACGTTTGACACTTCTTCACTAACTTTAAAGGTATGATTTTTTCTTATTTTTTGTTTAATTTGAACATTGCCTTTTTCAGAGAGATGAATTCATCATTGCTTTTCATCATCTTCACCCTTCTCTTCATGACTTCTGTCAATGCTGGTCCCCTAGCTTATGCCGCTTGCCAAGCGGCCTGTGCTTCTGGTGCAGCTGCAGTTGCTGGTGCAACAGCTTTTACTGCAACTCCAGCAGCTGTTGCAGCCTACGCTGCCTGCCAAGCTGGATGTGCAGCATTATTAATTGCACCGACTCCATAAATGAACTTATTTTTCAAACAGGGTTTGCTTTTTAATTTTTTGTATTACACAAAAATGTTTAATAACGTCTGCTTTTTTTATAAACTGTTTTTTATGCTTATAAGATTAATTAAACTAAATTAACCACAAAAAGTTACTTTTGTTTATCGTTTTGCCCTAATCAAAATAAATTTTTTTAAATTTAAAAATATCAAGCAGTACTAAATATTGTTAAATCAACTTCACAATAAATACCGAAGCCGTCACAAAGGGATCCAAAAAAGCAAGAATATCTCTATAATATAAAAACATGATTCTCTTTTGAAATATGTTATTCTTCCATACAATTAAATAAAAATATATGAGTCACAAATAATAGCGACAATGAATACATCAAATTTTTTCTTTTTAATCTTTCAAGCGAAGTACTCATTTTATGTTCTCTTTTGTTATCTACTAAAAATACAATCCATTTTGATTCGAAAAGGGATTAATTCTAGAACGACCTTCTGTTTAAAAATTTTGAAATAAGATAAAAATCAGATTTGTCAAAGCTACGTGTAATTTTGATTGCATTTTTTGTAAAAATAACACGTCTCACAAATTTTGTATTTCCAAAAAAGACAACAAAATATTGATATGCATTTTTAAAATAAAGTTGACACTTACTGTAAAAATCAAAAAAACATGGGTTTTAATAAAGTGATAAATACCATGGTATACTGTATTGAATCATCAACGAATATTGAATAAAATAAATCGAAAAAAATAATTTTTGTGATTACAGTTGCACAAATTTACTTAATTTTTCATAAATAAATGTTTTTTCTTGTAAACTTTTTGCACACTTACTGTATTATTTTTTGATAAATTATACAATATTTGATTATTATTTATTACCTTAAATAATCAAATATTGATTTTAAATATTGATTTTTAAGAATTCAAAAAGTGCCCAATCAATAAAGACGTTTGAAATCCATGAAAAAGAAAAACAATAAAATTGCTGAGCTTTAGAGAATTTATTGTCACATTACCTTTTTTTGGCCCTCATTTTTCTGCTTTTAATTATTTTCAAATTCAATTCTTCGTTTATTTCTTTCCATAAATTATTTCATTTTCTATCTCTAGTATAATTTCCAAAAGTTTCCATTCTTATTGCTTTTTTAATATTTTTCGATTTATCTTTCTGATTTAAAATTTTGTATTCAATCTTTTAAGTTCTTCAGATTCTTTACGTAGCTTTCAAAAATTGTAGTCAATCAATGAATCCAAAAAATTAAGCGTGAAATTTGAAGTCGTGTTAAAGGTATCTTTTTAATATTAATTTATTTTAATTTTTTAAAGTTTAAATTTTTAGATGGAATCCAAAATGTTTTTGATTATTTTCTTTATTTTTCTTTTTTCAATTATTCAAATCAATGCTGGTAATTCTTACAATGATTTTATAATGCCTTTAATTGATTGTCCTTCAAAATGTGGAAATTCTAATTTTATTGAATCAAAAAATGAAGATGGATTTTTATTTGAAACCAAAGATTTGGAATCTCGAGAAATATTAAACAATAATGTCATCGTTCTTTTTTTTGTATATCTTTTTTAATACTCTCTTTTTTATTGTTAAAATCTTGCTTTTTATTTGTTTGTTGTTTTTTTTGTAAATAAAATGTTGAATTTTTAAAAGGGAGTATCAAGACAGAGGGAATTGTTTTCTGTACGTTTTTGAATATCACTCTGAAAAAAACTGCTTTTTTTGCAAACATATTTTGGGGAGAGGATTCCGTTTGAGAAGCATGAAATAAAAGTTTTAATTATTTTAAAATAATAAAAAGTTTTTTCTCTCCTTTCGGCAATATAGATTACATGATGGGCGCTAGAAGATTCACATTTATAAATTAAAAAAAAGAATTACATTTTAAAAATGTTATGTTAAAATTATGGGTTTGATGCCTTTTTACATACGGCACTCATAGTGCGTAAATCACAGGGCATATTTTTCCATTGTGTTGGAGCAATATGCCATTGTCCTCCCGGTGCATGACATGGCTGTCCAATCCAAAATATGACACATGTGTTTGTGCTATTTGAAGGTGCTTGGTATGCCCAACATTTGTAATCAAGAGGCGTTCCGTCAGTCCATACATAATTTGTAGCATCTTTCCTGTATAAACCAATCCAACTTTGAGCATACGAATGGCATTCTGTTGTGGAATTATTTGCTAAATCTGAAAAACATTATTTTATAATAATAGCCATACAAATCTCTGAAACATTACATGCAATGAAAAGACCTTCATCATGACTGTGAGCGGAAGCTAAATGCGCTCCTTCTTTCGCACAAAGGGCTTCAGCGTTATGCCATCCAGTATTAGGTCGGAATACTTTGTAACAAAATCCAGTTAAATTAAAATATATCCATGAATCAGGACAAATTGTTGGAACTGTTTTAGCCTTTGTCAAACACGCAAAAGGTTTTTGTATAAAACAATCATGTGAACTCCATTTTCCGCTATTTAATTTTGATGATACACATACTGTACCAGAAGAATTTTGAGGTTGTCCGTTATCCCAATCAGTGAAATCAAAAGACGCCTTATCAATCCATAACCATTTTCCACGACTTTTAATATTATTTGCTCCAATCCAAAAATCATTACTGTCTTTGAAAACTGAACTTGCTTCTCCTACAAAAAAATTGTTTTAAGAGATTTTTTGGTGGGGTGCATGAGATAATCAACGGGCACGGCATTTTTTCAGGATGGTGATTTTAGTACAATATTTTCTGGTTTATCTTTTTGTGTAAATTTTTTTCAGAATGCAACATTTTAGTACAATATTTTCTGAAAGCTTGTTTTCCGCATGCTTGTTTTCGTAGAGCATTTACAGGATTCAAGATTTTAGTAGAAGATTTTTAGCACAATTATTTTAGAGTGTTTTTTTAGATTAAATTTTTTCAGATTGCAAGTTTTTAATACGATCAACCGTAACATCGTACTAAAAACTTGCATTATAAAAAAATTTAATCTAAATAATAAACACTCTAAAATAATTGTTCTAAAAATCTACTACTAAAATCTTGAATCCTGAAAAAATTTTTCTTAAAAAAGAATTCCTAAAATTATTGTTCTTAAAATCTTCTACTGAAATCTTACGTTCTGAAAAAAGGAGATCTTAAAAAAGAATAATTTAAACAATTCGTTCACAAAAAAACAAACAAAAAAATGTGTACTAAAATCACCATCCTAAAAAAATGCCGTGCCAATCAAAGTTTTATATTTACCACTAATATACATATTTTCAAACATACTGCGAACTGATACCAATGAACCATTCAAACTAGAGCAATATTGATCTGCCACAAACCAATTCATTTTTTCTGTTACAAATGTATAGCAATTTCCTTGTAATTCAGAATTTTGTTTTGGACATAGCGTTAAATTCATTTTTGATTCAGCTTTTATTTCAATTTTTTGTGTTGTTTGATGCTTTGTTGCAATAACACGTTTAAAATAAATTTCATTTGAGAAATTTAAATTTTTTGTGTTCAAACGATATAATGCCAAATCTTTTGGTTCAAATTTCATTCCATTCCATTTTATATTAATATGTTCTTTAGAAAGTTTTTTGTTAAAATCGTCAAAACGCAAAGTATTCTTTGCATTGCTAAATTAACTTTTTTTATTATTGACATTGATGATATTTTCTTACATTTCTGTATCATTTTTGTTTAGAGCATTCTTATAATTTTCAACTGATGAAATTCCACCCGCTTCAGCTTCAAATAATCCAAAAAACGTAAATCCACCTTCTGCAGCTGTTATATCCTTACTATTACTGTTACGCAAGCTTTCGATCTTTTGCCGAAATTTGTGATCTCTCTCAGCGTCATATTTAAAATTCTTTTCTTTTTCATTATATTGGATTACATCATTTGCGTAATCCGTTTGAATATCCGGTCTCGAAAAGATATCATCCCAGAATACTGAATTCCATTCATCTTTTGTTAAATCCTTTGATTGAATTTGTTGATTTTTAAAAACTTCTAACAATTCTTTGATTAATTCTTTTTCTTGTGTTGAAGAAATATAATCCGCAGAAACTATTTCTTTAAATGCAACTTCATTATAAAGATCTCGGGCTAATCGATTAAGATCTTTGGATTGAAGATAAACGATACCTAAAAAAATGTACTTTGTACACCTTTCGCTCATGTGTTTTTAATAACGGTCTTATCTTTTTTATACAAATGTGCTATTTAAATAAAACAACAAAATTTGTACACTTGTACAATTGTGTTATATACATTGATGCTTAATTGTTTTTTAAACATTTGATTTGAACATACCATTTTTATCAGCATGTTTATTGACAAGTTCAGCAAAAAATGATGACTTTTGCAAAGTTTTTCCAGTTAAATTAAAATTTCTTGATTCATGTTGTCCAACGTCCATTGTAAATTCAAAATATGGTTTTATACCTCTTAAAAAATGTTTTGTATTATTTTTTGCATCAGATATCTAAAAAACAAGTTTATTGCAATTTTATCGAAAATAAACAAACCATTTCATTACAAATATGTTCGTGCCTTGTATACATTTCAAAAGCCATTACATGTGGTTGATCTTGATTTGATCGCCATTGATTATCCACTTCTACAATTACATCTTTACCATCAAGACCAATTCGAACCTGTTGCATTGGAAGGGGTAAAATATCCGATAGTGAAACATTTACATTCTTTTGTTTTATTTCATTTTGAACAATTTTGGCAGCATTTAAATTCCATAATTTTACATTAAAACTAAAATCATGTCTATGAACATTTGACCATTTATCTCGAGAACATCGAATTGAATCAATTTCCAGAACACAAAGTGGAGTTACATAAAATCTGAGTTAAATTGATATTAACCATAAAATTATTATATTTCCTACCTGCTATATCCATGAATATCTTGTCGCCAAACATTCAAATATCGTTTTTCATATTCAACTGTTACAAAAACATGCTCCTGCTTTACAACTTGATCCCATAAACTCATTCCAAAAATTTTATGAAATTTATAAATTAGCAGCAAAAATGCTACTGCAAATTTTAAGTTCACCATTTTTTTTCTTCCAAATGCATTTATTCTTTGGCTTTAAAGTTGCTTATATTGATAATCCGTTATCAGTTATTAGCAGGCAAAATAGTATCAAACAACATGTTTTGAACAATGTTTCATTCAAAATATATGCTTGGCTGTGCAAATTCAATAACTCATATTTGAGTCACATACAATGGCAATATTTTAACAAACAAAGAAAACCATGACTCATTTAAATTGTCACAAATTTTGTAAAAAAAATATTTCGTGTACCTTTATGAAATATTTTTTTACGTCAAAACAAATCACAAAGCATCACATAACTCTAAATAATAAATTTTCACTTTAAGAGAGGGTCAACGAGAGGATTCAAATCCAGCGGCACATGAAATTTATTTAAAAATATTTTGTTTGAGTCAATCGATAAAAAAGGCGAAAAAAATTATTAAAATATTTTTTGTCCACTTTTTTGTCCTTGAAAATTCTTTAAACTTTTACCAATTAAATCAAGTCTTATTCACTGAAATCTCATTCATTTTGATATACCAAAAATATTAATTTTTAGATGGAATCCAAAATGTTTTTGATTATTTTCTTTACTTTTATTTTTTCAATTATTCAAATCAATGCTGGTAATTCTTACAATAATTTTATAATGCCTTTAATTGATTGTCCTCCTTCAAAATGTGGAAATTCTAATTTTATTGAATCAAAAAATGAAGATGGATTTTTATTTGAAACCAAAGATTTGGAATCTCGAGAAATATTAAACAATAATGTCATCGTTCTTTTTTTTTTGTATATCTTTTTTAATACTCTCTTTAAAATCTTTTAAAATCTTTCTTTTTACGCTGTTTTTGTTTGTTGTTTTTTTGTAAATAAAATGTTGAATTTTTAAAACAGAGAATTATGTGGAAAAAGGGAAATTTGAATTTATAAATGTTTTGATTTTACGAATTACAAGTTTTAAAAAGTAATAGAAATTTTGGTAAGAAAATTTGTTCGCAGTTGACGCGTTTTTTCATTTTTGCACTTTTTTCAGAATTGCGCCAAAAAATTGATAGTGTAAATTTCTTACTTTGTTTTAAATTTGTTTTCTTTTATTTTTACAACATTTACTTGTTTATTACAAAATAAATGTTGATGTTGTAATTATTTGAATGTAGTTTTACAATTATAAAAAAGTACAGAGTTTTTATATATCTTGTTCATCAATTTGAGATTTTAGCTGTTGCTTCTGATATCTTCTTTCCACAAAATAATGACTTCCAAAACATATAAAATAACATAATGCAATTATAATTGCAATTAAAGCACAAATTAATACTGTATAAAATGGTGTAACTGGAAAACCACCAAATTTATCAACAGTTATATTCTAAAAAGTTTTTTAAAATTATTGTTGAAGAATAACATTTTCTATAACATACCCCAACAGTATGAGCACTATGTGATAAATTTTGAAAATAATAATTTAAATTTTGTACTGTTAATTCTGCTTTATCTCCAACTCCAGCACCATATTTATTTACCTAAAAAAATTATTTATCATTTAAAGAATGTAATTAGAAAAAATTTGAGTATTTAAATTTTGGAATATCGAAACTTGGAAAACCGTAAAATTTGTTGCTGAAAAAAAACCAAAGGTTAAAACAATTGAAGATTGCAAATTTCAAATATTTTACATATTTAAATTATTGTTAAAATTTAAAAAATTATAAAACTTTTAATTTAAAAAAAATTGATGTTTTGCAAAATTTTCAAACTTTGAATATAAACTTACAGTTCTTCCAATATCATTTATTTCACCAGCTAAATCATGTATTCGATCAACCACTCGATCCACGGATGGCTGATATGTTGTATTTGTAATATTTTGTCGATAATTTGGATCTTCTCGAAATATATATGTTAAAGACATTATTTTTGATCAAACAAATTTTTAAACTTTTTTTTCTAAAAACATTAAAATTTTTAATGGTTTCAATTTGGTTTTAAACTTTTTTTCGAAAAAAAGGAACACAAAAATTTGAGCCAAAAAAGCATCAAAAATATTGAAAAAAACGTACAAATATTTGAAACACGAGGAATTGAAAGAAAAGCGAGGGTGGAAAAGCTTGCTTGCTTGCATTTTGTTTAGTGTTAGTCATCAACAACATCAAAAAAAGAATATTTCTATCGAGACTCAGGTAGAAAGAAAGAAAAGAAGAAGGAATATATTGGTTGTCATATTCGTCAGGCAGTTTTGGAAGGACGTACAAAAGTAAACAAAAAAAGTCTTTTATATTTTAAAAAAAAAATTTTTTTGAAGGTAGTAAGAAGAATTAATTGGGGGATAAAAAACATGTCTTTTGTTTTTGGAAACGAAAACAAAGTGGTCAGTTATATTATTTACTTTTTTCGGATTCAAAGCTAAAAAAAATGCCACGGCAACCCCGACTGGCAACAAAAAAGAATATTTGGTCAAGTTTTTTTGGGACCCTTAAAAAACGTGAATCAAAAATTAAGAAAATGTTTTTGTTCTTTTGTTTGTTAAAAAAATTTTTTAAGGAAGAAAAAAGAATCTAGTTAATATTCGTACAGTGTGAAAAACGTAAAAAATAGTGCCATTTTTGAAATAGCAAAACTGTCTTTTTTACGACTGTCACTAACAGTTTTTTTTATTGCTGACCATCGCCTTCCTTAAAAAGTTTTTTTAATGATTTTATTTTTTTGTCTGTCACTTTTTTGGTTTTCTCTTTTACACTTTCTTTTTTTATGTCACAAAAGAAAGTGTAAAAGTATGAACGAAGAAGCGGCGATAGTTTTTCACATTAAATTTTTTTTCTAACAAGCAAAAAAAATTAAACGTGGTTTTTAAGCAGCAAAGAAAACGAACAAAAATGAATGACTTAAAAAAAGTGAACGCTGATGCAAAAATGCAACTAACTTCTGTTGGAATGGGAGAGAAGAAGCGAACGCTGGTCAAACAATTACTCTTTTTTCATTGTCTCTCCCTCCCTTTACCTTCTTTTTTATTCGTGTCCTTTTTTGTTGTTTTTATCGGAGAGGACACTGTCCCCCATATTTTTCCTTCAGGGGTAATAATAACGTTGATGTTCATTCATTCCCGAAAAAAAAGGAGAAGCATCAGTTTTCAACCAATACTTTTTTTTACTATATATTTTTTTATATCGATGCAAAAATATATTTCCCATCGTAATTTTCATTTTTTCCCAAATATTATTTTTTATGATTATATTTTTATCACACATATTATTTTTTTAAGCATTCACAGACAATAAACAACAACGAAGAAGAAGCAATAACTTTGAACAAAAAATTAATGAGAAAAATCATTTCACGCTTCTTTCTTTCTTCTGAATTTAATTGTTTGTTTCCCGAATTTTACAAAAGCTTTTTTCTCATTTTTTGCCTTTTTTCCTATTAATCCAATTCTTGTCAAAATTGAGCTTGTTGTCGATTTTCTTTCTCCGTCATCTTTTTTATTTTAGACGAGAAAAAGTCGACTTCCGATTGTTTACTTAAAATTTATATTTATATTTTTGGGGGCCCCCAAAAATATAAAACAATCAAAGCTTTACCTTTTTTTATTCATTGCGCGAAAAACGGTTTTATAATTTTTTTGTCACACCAAAAATGCAAAAGCAGCGTTGAAAAATCGACAAAAAGTTGTTTTAATGTTTTTACGTTGAAATTTTTAAAAGTTTTTTATTTGGAAGTTTAATCAATTTTAATTTAGAACTATAGGAAAAATGTTATTTTTCAAAATTAAGGTTTTTAGGATTGCTAAGATTTTTGCCATAGTCCCTTTAATTTCGAAAAGTCTTTAAATTTGTCTTGGCACGTAATTTTGTTTACTTAAAAATTTTGTTTTATTTTTATGAAGTTTTCATATTCAAAACATTTTTTTAACATCATCTTTAATTGTCTCTATGCCAACCATCAAAAATTCTTTCATATTTGTGACAGCCGATACCTATCTTCTTTTGATCAACACTTAAAAGCGGCGCGACAAACCTCTTAAAACGGCAGCTTTTTATAACAAAGAAATGAGAGATTGAGCTCCCGTATTTAAACATTTCATTTTTTACTTACTTACAAAAAGCCTAAAAAAAAGGAAGAAAGTTGCGCGACACTTGACTTTTTTCCTTTCATTTTTCATCGATGGTCAAAAAATGTTGCATTTAATTGATTTTGTGACAAAAGTTCTTTTTTGCGTGAAAAAATATATTTTTTAAAGGTTTGTCCCAAATTGATTCAATTCCATTTTCGATTCATTGATGAATTAAATACAGAAAAATCTTCTTTCTTCAATGAGACATTCATCAATGAAAGAATAAAGCATACAAAAGTCTATCCCATTTTTTCGTCACTTTTTTCTTGTAAAAAAATTGACTCATCAAAAAAACTTTTTGGTTTTGCTTGCGCGTCCTTATCACGCCTCCATAACTTTTTTTAAAAAAAGAAAATAGACTAAAACTTTTTTTCTCGAATTGATTTTTTTTTCGTTTTCGACTTTAAAATATTTTATCTAA